>BRDA01012816.1:6510-26379 GCA_036984385.1 Crenuchus spilurus | reverse complement strand
CTCTAGCCCACACACTCTCTCTTTCTGTCTCTCACTCTCTCCCTCCCTCTGTTACTCTCTCTCTCTCTCTCTCTCTCTCTCTCTCTCTCTCTCTCTCACACACACTCTCTCTCACACTCTCTCTCTCTCTCACACTCTCTCTCTCACTCACTCTCTCCCTCCCTCTGTTACTCTCTCTCTCTGTCACATATATGATTGCTCTGTATTGATGTGAAGTAGACAGGGATGAAGAAAGACTTTCATTATTCTAACACTATTACACAGTCACTGTTAACCTGCTTTTAGACGTATTGAGGGACGAGTGTTTTTCATTTCTATAAGTAATGGACTTTCTGCTAGTCTACTACATTATTCTTATTAATGCAGCCAAGACTTAACAGCACCACACATACTATGAAGATGCACATTCTTAAAGAAAGATTCCTCAAAGGTTTTTAGTAATGACCCTTATGCCTAATGCTGATGGATGTGGTAGTATGACAACTCAAAGAAGCATTTAAATAAATTACATCCTCAATTTTTATTTCAAAGTTTTTCAAAGAAAACATACACGACTCACTAAACGTCAGGGATATTTGGCTTTCGGGATGAACCTAAAATGTGCTCCAACCTTTACAGGTGAACTTAATGTGACCTTCTCAACTTTAGACTGCACATGTCCAGCTGTTCAGTGTTTCAGTACTTTTAGCACAACATGCTGTTAACGAGGAGCTTAACGGCAAAATTCACATCAGCTGTTTGATCCACGAATCCACCAATAAACTTCCTGCATCAATTACAATTGTTATTTAAACTCCTCCTCATCAGGCTGCTCACACTCTGACATCATCACACCAACGCCACACCTAACACCTGATCATCAGTACCTCACCACTGTGAGGCTTTAGACAAGATGTTCTCAGACAGAAGTGAGCACTGAGCTTAGAGTGTCACAGAGTGTCATCAGCAGGTTGTAACAGAGATACAGAGAGACTGGAAGAGTCACAGAAAGACATAGAAGTGGACGTCCTTTGGCCACATCCCACACTGATGACCGCTTCATTGTGAACAGTGCCCTGCAGAACTGGATGATGATGCCACACAACTCCAGACACATTTAAGGGAGGTGAGAGGCCCCCAAGTGTCACGTCAGACCATTCAAAAGTTGATTCAAGCCAATGATGTTGGAGACGCTCTGCATCAGCCACTGTTGTCACCAGAGGGGCCTTTGGTGGTGGTGGTGTTAGTGTGTCTGCTCAATACAGAGCTGCTCTACACTGTGTGAATGGTACAGTGACGAGCCCATACTACTCTAATAACATCATTAATACAGTCATTGCGCCTCTGCATGAACAACACAGGCCTCATTTCATCTTCATGGATGATGATGCTCCAGCTCATTGAGGTCGCATCATTAAGGAACGGCTGCTGGAGACTGTGGTACCTCAAATGGAGCGGCACTTTCTCCAGACCTGAATCCCTTAGAAAACCTATGAGATCAGCTGAGTCACTGTGTAGAGGCTCATAACTCTGTACCCCAGAACCTCAATGACTTGAGGACCCTTCAAGAACACTGGGATGCCACTTCAGCAGACAATAAATCGACTTGTGAACAGTATGAGACGTCGTTGTGAATCTGTAATTGATGCTCAAAGTCACATGACATTACTGGCTTTTGTTTTGATGAGGAAATCACCCCTGCATGCTTCTACTTAAACGCCCATCTTTAATAATATAATATCACTGTAGCCTGAACTTTCTACGTTTTCCATAAATTTCTCCCGAAAGCCAAGCATCCCTAACTTTTTGTGGGTAGAGTGTATATCTTTTAGTACTGAGAAAGCAGTAATAAGCATGTTCAGTTAGCTTAGAGAAGCTAATTAGCCCATGTTTCAGAGTTTGACAGGAGAATCTAAGACAGTCCTATCTGCACTCTGAAAAGTTATTTGTAAGCCAGTGTAGCGCGCCTTCATTTGTAGTCTTTTGAAATGAACTAATAAAGCTTTGCTCCTTTTTTAATGATACCCAGCACTGGCCTCGACCATGATTACATAACAGCTGCTGAGAAGTGTCAGTGCGGTAATATGAAGCGATAAGAAGAGAGAGAAGCCGTGGCAAGCCATTACTGGCTTTAATTGCTTAAGTGGACAGTCAGAGTGCAAAGTTAAAAAATGCCTGCCTCACTGCCCTGGAGCTATTCTTTAACATGAGGCTTTAATGAGGAGTCTAAGGCTAATAGCTCGCCTTTTGCCTGTGCTGTGTTGAGATGATTTGGTAGGCCATAGTGGCTTGGGCTCTTTGTTCTGCTTCAGTGAAAGTGGAGCCCTGTGAACTACTTAATGTGTGTTTTGTGTTTGTGGATGTTTTGTTTCATCATAAACGTCTCTCCTCTTTTGTGCTGGGTATCAAAATTCAGTACTTTGATCAGCATTAATAAGCCAGTGCATATGCTAGACTGGTGACTGGTGTCTAAATGATATGTGCAAAGCATAATGTCAGCTCTTCGGAGCTTCTTTAATCACTCTGAAGTCTGTTGTGATCAGTATACAAACTGATAAAGTCCCTCATGGCTGCGTAATATTGCGTGATATTGATTGTTAAGTTGCTTCATAATTTTAACTGTATTTACTGCACCACAGCTTATGAAACAGTGAATTAATATCACTGTACACACAGTCTTAGTGTTTTTATACACTGGCACAACACAAAAGTAAAACATTGGAAAAAAGTGAATTGTTTATAATTGAATTAAAAAGGTAAACTGTCAGTTATAGTCATTACACATAAAATAAAGCGTACAATATTAAATTTTTCTCTTTAAAGGGGACCTATTATGCAAAACTACGACTCCTATAAACAGTCCAAGTGCGAAAAAAATCTGTCTTTTTTCTGTGAGTCCGTTCAAAGACTTTGGTGCCAAGAATAATTTGCTTCTATGAGTCCTTTGATGGCTCCATGCACATAATTTGCGGGGGGGATAGGGGGGTTATGACCCTCCCAGTAATCTGATCCAATCACTATAACCCCCCCAATAAAGTCACATAATTTCAATTTACAAAAACTAAATAAAATACTAGCGTGTTTAATCATTTGGTAATGTAACCCCCCCTTTCCCCACAAAAATTTGGCATCATTCAACCTCCACCAAGCAGCAGCGCTCGCCGTTTGCAGGGTTACCAGGTTCGTGGTTTTCACGCCAAATTGGACTTGTTTGAAAATCCAGTCGCGGGTGATAAAAAAAATAATCCCTTATAAACAAAATACTAAGTCGTACACTCATAGTTGTTTTGCCATTTGCTTCAAATGTGTGACAGACATATTTTGGGCTAGTTTAAGCTTCTGAAGGGCAGGTTTTTGACTGACTTTGGGCTGGATATTTTTGCTGGACCTGGCAACCCTGACCGTTTGCTTGCTTGTGCAAGCAGCTGCTGGGGGAGTGGGTGTCGTAAGAAAAAATGAAAAGAGCACCAAAAAGTGGACAAAAAACATTTTTTCATTGTTGGTCGACAACACCGCCTTGTAAAAAGCAGAAAAATCAAAATGAGGTAAATGTATATGTATTGTTAGTTGATGATTGAATAACTGTGCCGCTGTGTATCAGACACACTATGAATACCCGTTCAGGTATTTTAGCTAGCTCCGTTAGCTAGCTCCGCATTTCTTAATTGTTTAAGGTGCAGAGTAAATAAAAAGAAAGTTAAATAAATGCATAGTAAAAGCATTACAATGTATTTCTAATACGGTTAACCCAAAATCTCCTGAATCCTTTTAGAAAAGTAAATGATTTAATAAATAAATAGGCAGACAGCTCAACCCCCCCAATGCTGGGCCCAAAGTTACACCCTTGGATGGCTCCATTATTGTAACGTCACAATAAGGAAATTTGCATAGAACCAACCTTGCGCCACCCCTCACCCGTCAATTGCAACCAGAGCCCCACCCACTAGATTAGTTGAATATCCGTCTTTTTGGTTTGATGTTTTTGCAAGCACGGTGCATAGACACCGTGCGCTATGGCTAATGGCAAGTCTTCCACACCACAGTGTGTGTCTGTGTGAGTGTGTGTGAGAGAGTGTGTCTGTGCATGTGTGTATGGGGTGGAACATATACTTTGGATAACACCTCTGTGTTCTGTCATTTTCACGTGTGGTAATCCCTCAGGGTAATGTTAAGGCGTAGCCAGCAGCAGCTTATTTGCATAACAGTGACTGAGCTTTTAAATGACTCATTCTGAAAGGCTCCGAGACTGGCAAGAATAGAGCTGGTAATATATCTTTATGTTAAAGTGATTTTGTGCAAAGGACTTAATGAACATGTTTTGTGTAGCACAAATACCTATTCTACCGTTTTAAAAAAGGTATAATATGTCCCCTTTAAAATGTTAAGTGCAGAAGTTTGTCCTCTGTAGAAGATGTATTATATTATTTACACAGAACCTGATTTAACAGTGTATTTTTTTTTTGGTTTATTAATTTGTTTTGGAGAAATTGGGAATAGATATTAAAGTTAAGGTATTGATATTTCCGAAAATGTAAAATCCCTACTGTTGTGTAACTACTGCTGACATGTTTTATTCATTACTGAATGACTAACACGTTTGACAGAATGTAAACCCTTTTATTATGTGTTTTAAAATTAAAATATGTGTGTGTTTGTGTTAGGTACGAACACTGGCAAGAACAGATGAGGCGCGGGGGCTGCTGTGGCTGATGGAAGAGGAAGCCCTGCAGCCCGGAGGCTCTGAGGAGACTCTGCTGGAGCGCCTCTTCAGCTACTACGGCCCAACAGAGGGAGAGGCCAAAGGTCTTATCTCTCTCTCTCTCTCTCTCTCTCTCTCTCTCTGTCTCTCTCTCCTCTCACACACACTCACCTCCCACTCAGCCTAAACACAGCCCAGTTCCTCCAAAGTTCCACACAAATTTTTAGAGATGTGTTCTCTCTTGTGAATACAAGACCTCTAAACCCACTTCTGTCCTCTCTTCCAGGCCCCAGCCTGCTGCTCAAGAGTGAGAAGTCGCATCACTTCCTGTTGGGTCACAGTCATGGCACAGACTGGGTGGAGTACAATGCTCAGGGCTGGCTTAGTCACGCCAAGCAGAACCCAGCCTCACAAAACGCTGCCACTCTGCTGCAGGACTCACAGAAGTAAGACACGCCCTCAAATGACACCAAATGAAGTCTGTCAGTCAAAAGTGTGGGAGCCACACTCTTTTCAAAATGTCATTTTTGCAATAATTGAATACAGAGACAACTATTTCAAAAACTAATAAAAAACAATAAGCCGTGGTAGATAAATGTATAAAATGCTTCTGATAGTAGACATATTGTTTTAGAAGTTTTATGCAGTTATTGTAGTGCATCTCCAAAAATTAGAATATCATGAAAAAATTAATTTACATTCATAATTTAATTATAAAAGGTAAACTGTCATGTTTTATATTCATTATATGTAAAGTGACATATTTCAAGCCTTTCCTCTTTTTAGTGAAAGTGACACATCTGCTTGCACACGGAGGAATTCAATGCATTTAAGCCTTCTTCTGAAGGGAAACACAAATACGTGAAAAGGGTCAGTGAGGACACTTGTCCACTGGGCAGCACCATCTATGGTGCACATGGAGCAGTTGCTCATGTCCACATCAGTCTTGTTGGTGGGGTTGAACCAGTGACCTTATGGTCACAAGGCCAATTCTTTACCCATAAGCCCATGGCTGCCAGAGCAGCTCCTTCAAAAATAAGAACTTGGCAATGTTCCCCTCCACGAAAATCTTTAGGAAATGGTGGCACATTTATATTTAAATTAAAAGAAATCTGAGCTATTTTAATTTTACTGTTGATGTTTATATGTACAGTAATTTATTCAGACTCTAAATGAAATATTCTAATCATAATGGATTTGTTTTTCATGAGCTATAAGATATTAAACAAAAAGGCTTAAGATATGTGTAATGAGTTTTAAATATGACAGTTTACCTTTTTGATTTTTTTTAAAATTTTTGAAATTAAACTTTATTTTTTGGAGAGACACTAGTACACTATTAGTAGGAAGTGACACGTTTTAAAAAGAGAAATTTGACACATCAAGAATAATTAACAAACCTGTAGTAAATGTAATATGCCTGTTTAAATTTATAATAAAATGTAATTATATACAATATGACAAAAACAGCGAACGGTTATTTATAATATAATTTTGCGAAATATTAGAAATTTTGTGAAATATTTGAATTTTTTTTTTAAGTGTTTTATAAAATAAAAAGAAAAGCAATTCCAAACTTTTGAACTGTCTTTGGGAAGCTGGGTCTCCCCAAGCACATTTTTTTGTTTCTGAATCATTTTCTTGTCCCATTTAGGAAGAACATCAGTGGGCTGTTTATGGGCCGCTCAGGAGGGGCTACAGTATTGTCCGGCTCTATCGCTGGGCTGGAGGGCGTCTCCCAGCTGGCCCTCCGCCGAGCCACCAGCATGAGAAAAACCTTCACCACAGGAGTGGCTGCAGTGAAGAAGAAGTCCCTGTGCATCCAGATCAAGCTGCAAGTGGTCTGTACACAGCTGTTAGAATGAATAGATTTGAGTTATGTTTGGATGTCATGCAGATGTTGCTTCAGATGTTTTAATGAACTGGAGTGAGCATCCCAGCAAATGTGGAAACAGGGTTAAGGTGAGTGTGTTGTGTGTTTGTTTAACAGGATGCTCTCATAGACACTGTGAGGCGCTCCAGGGTTCACTTTGTGCACTGCCTGCTGCCTAAATCAGAGGCCCTGCCTGGGGAGCCGCGGCTGCTTGGGGGGCCCTCTCCCCGTACTGGGGATAGTGAGACCCATGGAGAGAGTTGTGAGACTGGCCTCATGCAGCTGGACGTGGGATTACTCCGCGCTCAGCTTCGAGGCTCCAAACTGCTGGACGCTCTGCGCATATACAGACAAGGTAGGATACGGGCAGGTCTAGACTCTTTGATGTTTTGTACATTGTTGTTCCCTTTGTTGATGTGAAAAATCCTCTGCAAGTGCAGTTCAAGGGTAGGCCGACAACAGCAACAACAACAAAGAGAAACATGAAAAGTGTGCTTCAGTTTTTCTGCTTGTCTGAAGGGTAAACTTGTCATTATTATTTTCTTCCAGCCGCTGCAGATTATAAGCATTGAATTTGGTGACGTTTGTGTGCAATTATGTTTACAAACTTCTTTAATTAAAGACAAATTCCATTACAGTTCCTGTATTTATAAATAACAACATACACGTGAGTGCAAAAGGTCAAATAACATGTTTTGTTGATTTCTAAGTTAAAATAAGTATGTTTCACTCGTACAGGGAACAAATTAAAACATTTTTAGTGCAGTTTCTGTTTATTTTCTTTTTTTTCAGTCATCCTGAATTTTTGTTTTATTTTTCCCCTCAAAAACTTTCAGTAAAATGAATGAGAGAAAACGGAGTGTCGCCTCACATTTGTTAAGCTTTAGAAATAATATAGAAAATATTTCTTGTGTAAAATATTAAACATTTAATAATATATTATTACATATAATATTATTAAATTATAATAATATATTATTAAACGTTTAATATATTATACAAGAAATATTTTATATTAATAATATTATTACATATAATATTATTAATATAAAATATTTCTTGTATAATATATTAAACATTTAATAATATATTATTACATATAATATTATTAATATAAAATATTTCTTGTATAATATATTAAACATTTAATAATATATTATTACATATAATATTATTAAATTATAATAATATTATTAATATAAAATATTTCTTGTATAATATATTAAAACACAAAATAATAAACATTTCTTGGCTAGAAATGTTTAGTGTGTGTTTATTCACAATATATCAGCACATCTGAAAATAGGTTTTTGGAAGTTTAGAGCAGATTTAATCAAGATATAGATTTATGACACTATTCTTGTCAATGGAGAATTTTTTCCCCAAAAATGCATAATAAGCACGGGCACTTGCCCTGTCCTTGTGTTGATCTGGCACTTTCACAGTGTCCTAGCCAAGCTCATAAACCTCACTCTAAGCAGCATGGCCTCTGGCTCTCCTCTTCTCCAAGGTTACCCTGATCACATGGTGTTCTCCGAGTTCCGCCGACGCTTTGATGTGCTGGCACCCCACCTGACCAAAAAGCATGGACGAAACTACATTGTGACGGACGAGAAGAGGGTGAGTCACTAGTGTGTGTGTGTGTGTGTGTGTGTGTGTGTCCTACTCCCTGCTCTTCTCCATTAGCTGCTGTGCTGTGTAATTGATTATGACAGTGCTGGGGGCTCTGATCTGTATTGTTGAGTAATGGCCTGCATTGCTCATCTCTCTTCCTTCTGTCCCTCTGCTGTCTCAGCAGCAGGACAATAAATAAACACAGCTTTAATCAACAGATTTAATGATGGCTCTATCAGCACCATCTAGCTCACCCTGATGACCTCTCCTCAGGGGAACGAAAGCTTCAGAGCTAAGAGGAGTGTCATCACGCTGAAGGGCTCAAATTACTTTATTGCTTTAAGTATACAGCACAGGCTTGTAGATGGAATTGTGTTCATATAGGTGATCATCTTTGTATGAATGGTCAGAATGTGCTGAAGACCTGTAGGTGTTACTCATCTTTCAAACACTTAATTTAATACACATTCACCCCAAATTAAATCAGCCAGTTAAGATGTGCTTAGTGTTTTAGTAATGGAAGCTTATACACAGTCAATTAGCACTGCTGCCTAAATCATCACTCGTTTGCCTCAAAGTATTTTAAGCTGTTAAATAATCTCAATCAGATCTGCTTATGTGGATTTACAGTACAGTAGTGACCTTTTAATTTTAGGTGCAACTCTAGTTTTAGCACCGTTTTGAAAATATATCTGATGATTTTGTGTCCTATTATTAGCTTGTACAGTTGGAATTTCCATGTTCTAGACTCTACACCGTCGTTTGCTGGTCACCCTGTGATTGGCCGTAATTTTACATTACAACATTTTCCACTAAAATCATTTTTTGAATGATTGGTATGACATCTACATGAGCCACAGTTGTGAATTATGGTATTGCACATCTCAAAATGATCTATTTAGCCAATCATCTAGATTTGGGGTAAGCCGGGCCTGGAGTGCCTCAGCAGGCTAAGACGCCAGAAATTGGCAGTGCTCTCTGTGGGCGCATAGATGGCGCTCTCTCCCCATCACTTTCACACTATAATGTCTGCTGGCTCAGGCGTCTACTGATTGGTCCATTTGGAGCTGGGAATCCTGCGCTTTCCTACGAGCGCGTTAGGCTCCCCAGTGACGGTGTATCAGCGGTAGCTCTAAAAGAGGCGGTGGCCATATCACACGCAGCAGAGGAGGCGTGTGCTTGTCTTCACCCTCCTAAAGTCAGGGACAGTGCAAAAGTGATGGGGAGAGCGCCCTAGTGGATGGGATGGGTTAATTGGCTACTACCATATTGGGAAGCGGAGAAAATTGTCAAAAAAAATAAAAACAGATTTTGGAATATGCCAGAACCGTAGTTTTTGGATACCCTTTCTATATGTAAATGTGCCCTTACTTACTGGCATAGGAAGACGAGGACACTTTCTTTGGCAGTGGCCACCAGGTAAATGCCCTCAGAGCTTCTGGCTCTTCCACTGAAAGTGTTCATACTAAACCACACTGAGAACTCTGTGCAGGGCTTGTAGGACCAGCGCAGCGATGTTGCTCTTCAGCTGCTCTCTGACATCCATATGTGGGTACTGACCACAAGGCCATGGAGAGGCTGGTCATTTCACTAGTGTGCGGTTTATTCACATGACATCCTGCCGCACCGAGACCCTTAAAACATGAGCATCAGAGAGAGACAGTTATTTCTGCCTCAGTCTCCCCAAGCTAGTGAGAGAGAGAGGGGCCCTGTCAACACACTGTCGCCATGGAGCCTTGCCATGCTATGACACGGTGTGTTCTTTGTGCTCTCAAGCAGACAGTATATTGACTTTCCATGCCCAACTCGCTGTCTGTGTTTGTTTATTTGTGTGCGTTTCAGGCTGTGGAGGAGCTTCTGGAGTCTTTGGAGCTGGAGAAAAGCAGTTATCATATGGGTCTAAGCAGGGTGAGTCGTATGCAGTGCCACATCAAACAATGAGAATATCAGGAAGAAGTCCATTGTTCATAGTTTAGTTCAAATGGTCATATATTATATGTTCATTACACATAAATTTAAATGTTGATCAGTATGGCTTATAACTCATTTAAATCAGAAATGCAGGAACTCCAATTATTAGAATATTTCATTTGTACTTGGATATTGATTATATATATATATATATATATATATATATATATATATATATATATATATATATATATATATATATATATATATATATAAATTATATGTGCATATATATATTTATTTATATGTGCTGGTCATAAAATTAGAATATCATGAAAAAGTTTTCATTTATTTATTTCACAAAAAGTGAAACTTGTATATTATTTTCATTCATTACACACAGACTAATTTCTTTTAATTTTGATGATTATAACTGACAACTAATGAAAATCCCAAATTCAGTATCACGGAAAATTTTTATATTGTAAAAAGGTTCAATATTGAAGACACCTGGTGCCTCTAATCAGCTAATTAACTCAAAACACCTGAAAAGGCCTTTAAATGGTCTCTCAGTCTAGTTCTGTAGGCTACACAATCATGAGGAAGACTGCTGACAGTTGTCCAAAAGACGTCCATTGACACCTTGCACAAGGAGGGCAAGACTCTAAAGGCCATTGCTAAAAAGGCTGGCTGTTCACAGAGATCTGTGTCCAAGCACATTAATAGAGAGGCGAAGGGAAGGAAAAGATGTGGTGGAAAAAAATGTACAAGCAATAGTGATAACCGCACCCTGGAGAGGATTGTGAAACAAAACCCATTCAAAAATGTGGGGGAGATTCACAAAGAGTGGACTGCAGCTGGAGTCGGTGCTTCAGATGTCTTATTTAACTCCTATGCTTTCATAATAAGCAGCCCGGAAAAATGTAGGTGTTCTAAAACTTTTGACTGGCAGTTTATGTCCATTTACATGTAATGAATATAAAATACATCGTTTTTAATTAGCATATAACAACAATAATCTGACATTCTGTTAACTTTATAATTTATTAATTTGGTGAAATTGAAATGTTAAGTTTGTTCCTCTCTGAAGAAGAAGTTGCCTGACTTTCCCAAGAACGAGCCATGAAAGTGAAAGTCATAGCAGGAAGACTTGAATATCTTAATCAAATGTCTCCTGCTGGCATTGTGGACGGGAAGGAGGTGGCATCACAATGCTGGCACAACACGATGGCATCTTCTGTCAGCATAGCTCTCAATGTTAGCAAAAGCTTTGAGCACTCTGTAAGCATTAATGGAATAAATCAGAAGCACACTCTCCTGTATAGAGTGCATCTTTATCAGTTTACTAAAACAAAACAACAGCAGTCATTAGTCTCACATGAATTGCAGAACGAAATAATTAAACCAAAGTGCGAAAATCAAACACTCACTCCCACGCTGAATTTGCACTGTTCACCCCTTACAAGAAACTGCTTTTGTGTTGTTGTTTCGGAAAGCTGGCTGAAAATAGCGGCTATAAAAATAATACCACTTACTACAGCTTCAGCAGCATCAAAACTCTTTCCTTAGATCCTTCTTTTAAGTGTCTCTTTTCCAGGAGTGACGTTAATCTTCAGGAAAGCAGAATTTGGGCTTTATATGCAGCCCATATTACAGATCAGTGCATAGAGTAAGCATGTCGCATACTGATTCTGCCTGTCATAAGGATCAGTTCTGAACAGATGGTATGATTTCCATTTAGATTGCCAACTCGTACAGTTCCCCTTATGCCACTCAAACCGGGCTTGCTCTAATCCCTCCTGCCACTGCACTCTCATCTGGAGAAAAAAATGCTAGAGGGTGGCAGGCAAAAGGCCTCTTTTTCCCCTCCCAGAGAAAAAGCCTCTGCTGTAGGTCGGCTGTCTACACTACAGATGGAACTGGGCTGCTGCTTTTGGCAGCCATCATTTGCTGAATCCTCAGAGTGTGAAAGACAATTAGGCTGTATTTGCCTCTCGATCAGTAGGCCTGTACCTAGAAGACTCGCTCCAATTTCAGGCACATTTGTTCCATGTCAATTGGTGGACAAGCCTGAAAATGAGGTTTTTAAGCCATTTGGATGGAGAAGCAGGATGTATTTTTCTCACTTGTGCATTTTGTTTTGCATGAATTTCCCTCTTCCTTTCGGAACCAGGTGTAAATGTGTGCTAACGTCTCAAAATCATACTGTAGGGAGGCTTTTGTTTACCTGTAGTAGTAATAATAGTGACTAGACAAAGGAATGCTGATGATGTCTACAAAACATACACTACTGCTCAAAAGTTTGGGATCACCCAGGATTTTCCATGACAATCTATACTTTTATTTCAGAAGGGAATAATAATAATAATAATAAAATAATATAATAATAATAATAATAATAATAATAATAATTATTATTATTATTATTATTATTATTATTTTTATTATTATTATTATTTTTTTTTTTATTATTTTCATTTTTATTTTTTTTTTTTATTGATTAAAAAAAAATTCCTAGACTATAATAAATCCACGGATGCTGCTGCTCCAGATACTCAGTCTTCTATGGTAGAGAGGTGAGGTAGGACAGTGTCACTGTGTTTAGTTCACAAGTTGTTGATGGTGAGTTGAGAAGAGTTTAGAAGCTTTACTACAGCTGTTTAATCTCCACCAGAAGTTTAACACACTGTGTGTGAGACATCTCTGAGACTCTGTCCTACCTCACTCTTCTAACATAAACGTTTGAGTATCTGATACAGCAGAATTTGTGGATTTTAACATCAAATCAAAACAAAAACACAGAAATAAAATTCCAGGTTGTCACAGATGTTCAGTTTAATGTGTGATCCCAAACTTTTGAGCGTTAGTGTACATTGCACAGTTCTGTGGGACTTGAAGTTGGCACTGTTTATTGATGTCTCCACTGTTTGTGTGCCTTTCAAACCCCAAGACTTGTAAGCCCTTGTATGCAGACAGGTGTAGTGAATAGAGCTGTAATTCCAGGCCCATTGCGTTCGCCTCAAGGAACATTTTTTCACTGTGGTGGCACTCATGTATACGTCTGGTGGTGAATCTCTACTTGTGCTTCTGACAATTAAAGCTGAGTTTGTGCCTCCCTCCTGCATGTGTCTCTCACAGTGCAGTGATGGATTCTGGCAGGCAGCATCTCCCTGTTTGGATCGTTCTACCTTGGCACGCGCCAGTAACCCACGACAAACAGCAATCAACGCAGTAAGCCATTGTGCTTTCAGAAGGTGAACAGCAGCCAGGAAGGATAGCCAACAAAGCGACAGGCTAATAAATAGCTGATTAAGTAGGGAGGGAAATGGGAAATCACTGCTCAAGTATGCATGCCACAGGTAGACATTTTTTACACGGATTTACATCCTTTACAAATTTACAGGAAAACTAGAAAGAACAGATAGTATATGGGGCAGCCATGGGCTTGTGAACCATCCTTGTGACTGGAAGGTTGCCAGTTTGATCTCCTCAACCATCAAGACCTGTGACATTGAGCATGCCACCTAAACTTTCTGACTTTTCAGTTTGGTCCGAACCAAAATAGCGGCCACCGAACCACGGTCTGGACCAAAGGAGCAAAATTTGGTCTGACCAAAAGACGTGGTCTCGGTCCGGACCTACTGAACCATGGTCCGGTTCGAGTGCAGTGTGAAAACACTTTTCTAGAAGGTTCGGACTTTCGGATCAAATACAGGAAGTTGACGCAGGCGTTCAACAACATTCAACGACAATAACAGAAGTAAAATAAGCAGAACAGCAGCAAAAATGAGCCGTGGTAGCACATGGAGCGAGGAGACATGTTTAATATAATTTTGGTCTGATGACCAAGTGAAAAGTCTGCTTGAAAAACTCACAAAAATACTGAAATGTGCAGCTTATTTTCTGAGAGGATGAGAGAGAGAAAGGAGATGACAGAGCAACTAAACTAAAGAAACTGTGGCATCGATATATAAAACTATATAAAAGTATTTAAACGCGTCAGACGCACGTCCTACTACAAACCAATCAGTGTCGAGTGTAGGAAGATGCACACCACGTGATGACGACAGCACTTGGGCATGTCATAATAAAAGTCTGGTGCACTCGCAAAAATGCAGTGTGTACACAAACCGAACTGGACCAAATATATACAAAGTAACAAACACACGAACCTTGGTTTGGACCATGGTTTGGACTTTCAGGTGTGAAAGCACCCTAATATTTTAGTGGATTCCCTGCTCTCAGCACACCTGATTCAAGCTCATTAAGAAGCCCTTTCTGAGTTGCTGGGGGTATGTTAAAGCAGGACATCCACTAAAATATGCAGGGCAGGGGATGCTGCCTGCCAGGACCAAGTTTGGGTAGCGCTGTATTAGCGGCTTAGAGAAACTGGAGGGCAGCATCAGGGCTTTCCTTTACTGTCTGTTTAGTTCTGTGTTGTGCTATTCCCTCCGTTACTGACACATCCTTGATTCTAATAAGAACTGGTACAAACACGGGCTGGTTCGCTGCATAGCATCAAGGTTCTAAGATTCCTGAATGGAACCAGTTCAAGAACCAGTTTAAGGTCACGTGTCCGTACCTTTTCCCATGCATTTCAGTGACAGTGGTGTGCTGATGGACATCAGGTACCAGACGTGCACTTTACACCATGATGGAGGAGGATGGTGTGTCCTAAACATGTGTCTACTCAATACTGCCGGGAGCAGGGCTTCAGTCACACATCAGTGTTGAGCAAGATGGAAGAGAAACAAATGGCTGCTGTCTGTAATCCAACTGTAAAGACCTCAACATCTTCACTGGCTTCTCTGAAGACCTCCCTGAACTTCCTGGTTCTGAGGATTCGTCTTTGAATGAGTTTGTCATTGGTCTTACTCTGAAGCCAGTAATGCATGTCAATGTTGTTGTTTTTGACGAATGTCGAAATGTCCTTTGTTTGCGTCTGCAAAGCTTGAAAAACTACATTTAACAATTTGAAATGGAACAAATTGGAATCCTGTTTGCCAGTGTAGGCTCTAGACGGAGCTTAGGTTACCCTTCTGGTATTTCGAGTGGGGCTTCCGCTCTCAGCCGTAGAAACCACAAGCTCTCTTTAACTTCATCCATTGTAGTTTGTTTTCCCTCTCGGTGAGGAATGCCATTTTCTGGGTCATCATGGAGAGTAATGGTTCATGATCTGTTTAAAGAAGACTCCGATGACCTTCAGCTCTCCGTACAGAAACGGCCAGTCTCAGGCCACAGAACAGCACCCACGCAGCTTGGCAGGTGAAGGCTTGAGGGTCTTGTTCTGACCCAAATGTCACCTCTCAATATCCCCCGCCCCCACTGCTGGTGTTACCCACTGGTTTCATCAGCATTCTGGTACGTGGGTGTCAACACAATGTTCCAACTAACTAGAAAGTGTTCTCAGACACTTCTTAGGGTGATGTAATTTGCTATAATAGTTGTGCTTACATACACCATGACAGCACTGGTATAGCAACAGATGTGCTCAATGAGAATCCTAATGACAAACGACAACTTTTTTCTTGTTTTTATTCTATTTTTAAGCTTTTTTGTGACTTTTTTTCATGCATTGTGTGGCTTGTTCCACCACAGCTGTCCCCCTTTTCACCTGAAGGAGTACGTTAAAGTACACAAACTTTTGCAAATGTATTTATAATGTAAATATTGCTGTTTTTTTAACTTTTAATTAAACATAAACTGTCTGGCAGATAATCTGCATCGAGGTCACAAATGCTCAAATATTAGAAACTTTGATGTATTGCAAATATGAATATTTGACTTTTTAGTTACTTACAGACACATTCATCACAGTTACATTTCTGTAGTGCTTTTTAGACACTAAAAGTGCTTTTTTTTCTTCTTCTTTTTTTGATTTTTGCCAATTTTCTCCCTTCCCAATGTAATAGTAGCCAATTAGCCCATTCCATCCATTAGGATTCTCCCCATCACTTTTGCAATGTCCTTCGTTGCGTGTGATGCAGCCATCGCCTCTTTTTGAACTACACCGTCACTGGGGAGCCAATGCGCTTGGAGGAAAGCGCATGATCCCCAGCTCTGAATGGACCAATCAGTAGATGCCTGAGCCAGCAGACATTGCAATGTGAGAGTGATAGGGAGAGAGAGCGCCATCTACCAGCCCAGAGAGTGCACGGCCAATTTTGCTCTCTTGGGCCCTGGCAAACAGCATGACCGGGATTCAAACTTGTCTTAGCCTGCTGAGCCACTCCGGGCCCACTAAAAGTGCTTTTCGACATTTGAAATAGACATTACAGAGTCACCTCCTCTGTGCAGCATCCACCTGGATAATGTGATGGCAGCCAGTCTACACCGGAACCCTCACCACTTCAGCTATTAGAGAGGTGAGGAGAAACCAAGCCGGTTTTGAAGATGGAGATGATTAGGAATGGGAAGTTGAGCCAGGACATTGGTGCAGCACCTCTACTCAATTGTCCACGGATCTTTTTCTGACTTCAGAGAATTGGGACTAGGAAAGTGCCCCCGTCATTACACTTTGACATTGAGATCCACAAGGACCACAAACACACCTTCTACTCTTATCCTCACCAGGGAGTGAGATATTAACCAGAACCAGACCTGCTTCAATGGATTTGCGTGTTATGATTTGCATTTGCTTAGCCCGCAAAGTAATCCCATTACAATTTCAGAAATGGATTACTTTTTGAGTAACTTAAATATACAGAGAATGGAAATACATACAAATGCATTTATATACCCAGTGTATGTACACACAGTCATATCAGAATATGGTATATGATGATCACCTGACACTTTCACTTTCTTTATAGAGATGACCTTGTCCACCGTGGTGTGTGAATTTTACACAAACACACACATGGATAGATGAGCTGACCCTGGTCTATGTATCTTTATTTTGGCCTTTATATGACTTCTCCCGTCCCCCTCCTTCGAAGCTCTAACATCTAAAAATTGGGGTCTTTTGAGGGAGAGTGCTGTTAAATGTATTGTGATTTATTCTCACTTGAATTACAGTGGGGGTGTGAGCAGAGCGCCAGAGGCTTGAGCTCAGTCAGAGTTAAGATCAATATGGCATCTTTCCATAACCCTCCACTCTCCTACAAGATGTGAAGGAGGGGGGCTCTGAGAGTGCTCGCTGGATGTAATAACAACAAAGTGCAACACGCAGCACAGAAAGGCTCCCTGGCTTTGATCTGAAGAGGAAGATTATGCTGCAGAGCAGCTGCAGATAAAAGCTCAATCAAGACACATTTGTTGCCATCCTCGCAGATGTGGAGTAATTGAATCTGCCAGCTCAGAACTTCTCTGAGGATTTTTTTTCTCTTAGCTCAGTGCCCTCCACTCTTCAGGTGTAAAATTTGCAGTACACCCACGGCAGTAAATAGGTCTCTGTGGGTCTAACTCTGCCATTAATACTAATAGTATGCAAATGTAATTAGCGTCTGGAGGAGCGAGCTGAAGAAAACAGTGAAAAACAAAAAGAACGGCTTGCTTCTGCTTCCCTTTAATAGAACAGAAAGGCAGGGAGGGGGCTTTTCCACACTTGTGCTGTTGCGCCTCCGTTTGACACGCTCCTCACACAGTGGAAAATTGCATGGGAAACGGTGCATTGGCAGAGCTTGATATGGAAACCTCAGACTCCCCAGAAGGGTTCCCTGCAGATATTGTTTGTTTTTTTTATAGAGCTGTGCAAAAAGAAAAGGAAGAGTTGAATGACTGTGGCAGAGAAAATAGATTTTCAGGCACTAGTTTATCTGCCTGCATCAAATGTTCTTCGTTTGTCAATTACACTGAAATGTCTCTGATTTCATACAAATACTACATATAGAATAATCCGAGTCCTCTGTTTCTCTGTTTAATATAGAGCATCTGGTGACATTGTGTTCAGTATATTTAATTTTGTAGGTACTAAAAGATTCAGGTACCTTAAAATATATATAAAAACATTTAAATTCAGTGTTTCCAGCTGTATATAAAATATTAGAGTGCTACATCAAAAAATTGCAATATCATGAAGAAAATGGTTGATCTTAATTGAACCTAACAAGGTATCAACATTAAAACAAAAAAGGCTTGAAATATGTTACTTTATGCGTAATGAATATAAAAATGACAGTTAAATTATGAACACAAATTAACTTTTTCCACAATACTCTAATTTGTGGAGATACACTAGTAAAGTAAAATCACTTTTTGTTCAAAATTTTGAATTATGTATGAGTGTTGAATGTTGTTTTTCAGGTTTTGTTTAGCATAGGTAAACTTCTTCTTTCCCCTGGCTTTGAATGAAGTTACTCTCACTGCTAAAAGTACATTCACACAGTAAAAACACAAAATATACAATCACACAGTAAAAACACACAAAAAATTACATTCACACAGGAAAAACACACAAAATATACATTCACACAGTAAAAACACACAAAATTAAATTCACACAGTAAAAACACACAAAATATACATTCACACAGTAAAAACACAAAAAATTAAATTCACACAGTAAAAACACACAAAATTACATTCACACAGGAAAAACACACAAAATATACATTCACACAGTAAAAACACACAAAAAATTACATTCACACAGTAAAAACACACAAAAAATTACATTCACACAGGAAAAACACAAAATATACAATCACACAGGAAAAACACAAAATATACAATCACACAGTAAAAACACACAAAAAATTACATTCACACAGGAAAAACACACAAAATATACATTCACATAGTAAAAACACACAAAATTAAATTCACACAGTAAAAACACACAAAATATACATTCACACAGTAAAAACACAAAAAATTACATTCACACAGTAAAAACACACAAAATTACATTCACACAGGAAAAACACAAAAAATTACATTCACACAGGAAAAACACAAAAAATTACATTCACACAGTAAAAACACAAAAAATTAAATTCACACAGTAAAAACACACAAAAAATTACATTCATACAGGAAAAACACACAAAATATACATTCACACAGTAAAAACACACAAAATTAAATTCACACAGTAAAAACACAAAATTACATTCAAACAGTAAAAACACAGGTACTAAAAACACAGGTATTACCAATATTAAAATTGGCCCCTTGGGTGTTTGCATTCTCTCACATTCCATACATTTAAAGTGTTAAGTATTATAAAAAAATTTGTTCAATTGACTCATCACTTGCACTAAAGTTTTATTAGTTTATTTATATTTATTTATTGAATTCCTAGAATTTTTATATTTAATAGTCATGGATAGGGCCCATGTGTAAAATACTTAGTGTACAAGGTCCCTAACAAAGGATTGGAATTGGATCAGACTTAATATACCAATATTTATCTACTAGTCTATTGGTAAGCTACAACAGCAGTCTTTCACATCAGATTGGGACATTTCTGCTCTTCATAAACAGCTGGATAGCAGTTGTTTTACTGGCCTGAGACCTAATGCCTCGTCTCTGTGTGTGCAGGTGTTCTTCAGAGCTGGTATTCTGGCCAAACTGGAGGAGCAGAGAGACATGCAGACGAGACGCAACATCACTCTCTTTCAGGCCGCTTGCAGAGGATATCTCGCTCGACAGGCCTTCAAGAAGAGGAAGGTGAGTTCTGTCAGATTCTACTTCAGTTTAGCCCATTAAGTCTTCATTAATGCATTCTGTCACATTTTAGCATCCTAACATGCACATTAATATAACACATTATATTTACAAACCGGATTCCAAAAAAGTTGGGACACTAAACAAATTGTGAATAAAAACTGAATGCAATGATGTGGAGATG
>BRDA01012814.1:3219-13393 GCA_036984385.1 Crenuchus spilurus | reverse complement strand
TAAAATATTGACATTTGCCATCTCCACATCATTGCATTCAGTTTTTATTCACAATTTGTTTAGTGTCTCAACTTTTTTGGAATCCGGTTTGTAAGAGTAGATGAAGTCAGATCAAATACAAAGGGTACACAAACCTTTACACAACTGAACTGTGAGTTCGTTATAAGGCTTCAATGCAGGAAAGGATCTAGTGTTGAACAGTATCAACTTGAAGGACAATTTGAGGCGCTCAAGATGGCACTACTGTGCAGTAATAAACATTAATAACTGAGCTTATATGGTTTTATTTCTATATTAATATCTGTTGAATATCCGCCTGGGGCTTCATGAGTTAGTGCTTTTTCAAAAGTCATCTACAGATCACCAAAATATTGTCAAAAATAATAAAGTACTTAAATTATTAAGCACTGTATAGCTGGAGAACTTCCTGTCAGTCATAGTGATATAGAGAGAAACATACAACTCATGGGTACAATGTGTACCACATAAAATCAGTAATGAAAGAAACTATCTAACTATCTTATTGCATTAAGCTTGAGAAATGGTATCTTATCAGATTCAATATCTATTGTTCAACACTTGGGACCTCCAGACTACTTCGTCTTTCTTGTTCTTCATTCTTCTGTTTTGCAAATGTGTGTTATTTTAGTTGCAGAAACCTTTCACCATGGTTTAACACTTCTCTAGATTGGCAGCACCTTCCTATTTGCATTTGATTGGGAGACCATGGTCTGGTCACACTAAGCATACATTTAACATACAACTAACATACCTGTCATTTAAGTAAACATTTTCTATCAAAAAACAACCCTTTCTTCTCATCTGTAGTAACAATGAGTTCAGTCAATTTGATGTACAATGCTTCCACCTGATGGTTTACTCTATATTACATAGCTATTGTGACCTAGCATTAAGTGTTGCTTTAAACGTGCATTTTTCCTTTGCAAACTTGTGAGATTTCTTCCATAGCCTTTGGAGCTTTTTATGTTTTCAGCATCTACAGACCAGAAACAGCATCTCTTACTAAAGGGACCAATATCATTTTGGTAGTATTTAACAACAGCATGTATTTTATGAGTGTATTTTCAAATGTACCTTTACTACAGAAAAAGTCAATGGCTTGTTGGTGTTGTAACATGTTCAACAGTCCCTGCAGCCACCCACAACGCACTGAGGCATTTTTCCAAAGGTCCAGCTTATGCCAGCTCTCCGGATCAAACATAAACAGCAACACTCCTCTCTCCTGATCCAAAACCATCAGAGAAACAAAATCACAGCCTGAAGCTTTGGACAAACCACATTATAAATAAAAATCTGCCAGATCTGACAGCTCCAACAGATTTGTATACATGCAGACAGTAAATTTGGGAAAGATAATATAGAGCGCTGCATCAAATTAGCATTTCATTGTTCATCATTTAGTTCAAAAGAAGCTATAACATTTCAACTTTACATGTAAAGTGACATTTGTTCTGGTTTTAATGTTGATCAGTTTGGCATATAGCTCACGACAATCAGAAATCCAGATCCTAAAATGATTAGAATATTTCATTTTCAGTAAATTACAATTCAAACCGTATCACCATTAAAACAGGAAAGGCTTGAAATATATCACTTTAGATTAAATGACCATAGCAGGTTCATTTACTTTTTAAATATTAACACAAATGAACTTTTTAATGATAGTCTACTTTTTGAAGATGTACTTGCTGGACAGTTAAATGCAACAAAATAATGATGTAAGCAAGTGAGAATTATGCAAATAAAGCAATCAATCTGCCTTCATTCAATGTTAGCCATTTAAGCATTGTGTCTCATGACGTCTTACCTTCAACAAAACGAAGATTTCCACTGTAGCTGCCAGAAGCCCAGCAAGTTTAAGGCTAAATGAATAGATAGTGGGATCTACCGTTTCAGAGGTTATGCTATGTAAGAATTCCAAGAGACATGAGTGATGCTGGATAATATAGTGCCCATCATCTGGAAAAACAACAAAAACAAAATACATGTAATAAGCTGAAAATGTTTCATTATTATAAATAAATGCTTCGTGTGTGCTTAACTGGAGTGAACATTCTTTTATTCTCTTGCAGTGGAACACAGAGACAATTCAAAACATTTAGTCCAATATGCTAACATGCATAATATAATGCTGGTCTTCCCTGTTCCACCAAAATTGTCCTGACCTACTGAGGCATGGTCAGGACTGGTGTAATCCCAGTGATTAAATGCAGGCTGTTTGTCATTTTATCCTGTATAATTATTTTTTCTCCATTTACTGGCAAATAACATAACATCCACCAATATACTGTGCATCAGTAATAACAAAGAGAGCATATTAAACACATGCTAAGATGATTCTAGTTCAGTAATAAAATATTACACTACATGGTGTTTGGTGTTCATGGCAACTCACTATGACTCATCAGCTCTTTGAACCAATCCAGAAGCTTCTCCAAGGATGTGTCATCAGGGAGCATAAGTTTAGGATTAGCTAGGACCTTACAGACAGATGGCAGTAGAGATAAGCAGTCACTCTCCATGGTATAGAGTAAAAGACAAGAAATGGGTGCCGTGGCCTTGCAGGCAACTGTACAGAAAGAAGGAATAACTTGATTAAACAATGTTACAATGACCAAAAGAATAATTATCATTACTTACATCATTAAAGGACAAGAGCTATATAATGACAGTACATGTATTATTAAAGAGAAAAAAATCAGAAACAAGCTATATTTAATATATATTACTACGAAAAAAGTGCTAAAGAGTCATTGTTCCTTATTACTAAGTACAGGGGTCAAATTTGCTTGACAGTGCCTCTATGCCATTTCACATGATGGTTATTATAAATATGCAAATTTACATTTTCAAAGCAAAAATGTACTGTTTGTGAATAGCCTGCTGAAGAGCTTCCTCTGCCACTGGAATGTAGCAATGGTGTCTACAGGTACCATACATGTAATATGTTGATCATCATTCTGCAGTATATCCTCAATTGAAACAAAGAAGAGTGTTTTGTAAAATGTGGGATGTTACGACATCCCCCGTCACACAGCTATCCCTGGAGTAATAGTTTGAAGACTAGTTGTTGCTTACATGATGCCCCTAATGCATGGTGGTCACTGTCTTCCAGGTGATGTACAAGATTACTGTGACCACAATAAACAAAAACAAAGCTATTGTCCAGACTGTTACCACTGGTCATACATACTCCAAGACTAGGGGTCTCTCAACACAATTTATGAAGCTCTTCTTTGTTTTAAGTCAGGATGTACTTCAGCACAATGATCCACTAAAATCCAGGTATCTCAATACAAACACAGTCACTGGTACCAACAGTCACTGCTACTTTCCAAATGCAGAGAAAACCCTGCACTTCACAGGAAATCTGAAGACAACCAGTTCAGGTATTAAAACATTAACTTCATCATTAGCAGCTGAGCTGAGGATTTCTGATACCTTGCTTGTATGTATGATGGGAAGTGCTGGCTTGGATCTTTTATGGACACATGGAGTCAGAGTGGTCAGTTTCACGCATCTATAAGGGCCAGCTAAATTTGTCCACTGTCCTGTAAGACAGGAACCTCTTCATGGAATGCTCAGCATCACTGATCCCTCAACTACAAAAAAGGGAAGACAATTCTACCGTAAAAATGAAGAAGGAAAACTGGATCACAATAAAATTAATTCTTTAAACACCTCCAATGATAGGTGACCACAAACGTTTTAGTGGTAGTGTATGTTTGCTGAATGGCAGTCCAGTATTATTTTGTAGTTAACATCTAATAGATGATTTGGCTAATCAGTACTTAACTAACTGAAATCCAGTGTGCTGGTTACAGAATGTAACAAACCCATGTTGTTGTTTTTTAAACAAGACAGTCTTGTTATGTTACTGCATTTGTTTGTTTACATGTATCCTAATGTTACATGATTTTGACAAGCACATACCATGTAAGATAAATATCTCCAAAAAATAAAGAGCTTAAGTACTATACTATTGCATCTCCAAAAATTTTAATTCACCAAGTATGTTACACACACGAGGAATTTGACTTGGTCAGAGTAACCCACGTATGATATGTAACAAGAATAATAAACAGTAAGTAGAATAGAGAATAAAAATGTTTTAAAAAATACTAAAGTCAAATCAAATCAAATCAAATCAAATTTTATTCATCACATACAAGAACTTGTAGTGAAATGCTTTCAGAGAAATCAATCAATCATGAAGGCAGCCGAACTTAGCAGCGCCAATCATAATGACAGAACAGAAAGAAAACATACATGGGGGGGGTAAGGGGGGAATAAGAGAAAAACATGTCTAGCATGAAAAAAACTCTTGAGCAAAGCAGACAGTAAGAGTCAGTGGTGTAGCCTTGAATGGCGTTGAAGTCAGGGGAAAAGGAGGCTGAGTCCACGGAGAGAGAAGATAATCTCTACAGCAACCACATCTCCTGGGGTGTTTACGGTACCGCAGCAAGGTCAGCTGCGATACGATGGGAGCCGAATGACAATCAGACATAATGACTCCGAGCAGCCGCCGAATTTAATGCGATCACTCTACAGTCAGTTTTGGTCTCCAAATTCCAACTCGGCAGAACCACAATCCTCGCCAGATAGTATCCACACTCGTGTTCATCACAGTCAATGTCAGTTCTGCCCACTCTCAAATCAAATCAAAGTTGGGCGCATCATAGGGCACGGACAAGCAAACCCAACTCATTAATTTCTTGGTGAACGATGATCTTGCCTTAAGCCAATCAGCAGAATCCCGTACCAGTGTTCCAAAATTGTTCGTCTTCTTTCCACCCTCATGGAGAGTGCTGCTAGACACCCGACCACTTCTCCCTTCCATCGCGTATCTAGTTGCAAACATTCCATCAGGACAGACAGGTTCCCCCTAACTCAGAGATGATGACAATAGCATTCTGAGACCACTTAATCCAATCCATAATGATTCTTTTGTAGAGCTGCGCTGAAGAGAGTCTCTAGAGCATGAAAAACAAATAGGAGCCAAAGCAGGGAGATAAGGGAGATAAGGGAAAGGGAGAAAATGCGTCCGCCTTCCAAGAGAGGCAAAAGTAAGAGTAATAAAGAGCTGAGGGACTTAAGAGAGATGTAAATAGTAAATTAATATATACACACACTATAGTATAAAGTACAGATAATATGAACATTTAAAGAAATTGAACATCTGTACATCTGTGTAAATAAGCATAATGCAAATGAGCAACACATAGTAGTTGTTTTGTGACTGAATCCAGTTTCAGTGAAATATGAAGCTCAGTTCAGCTGTAAATTAGTTTATGGACTACAGTGTGAGGTGTCCACTGTTGCTGAGGAGATACAGCTCTGGGGAAGAAGCTGTTAGCATGCCGTGTTGTGCTGGATTTGAAGATCTTCTTCCAGAGGGGAATGACTGGAAGAGGTGATGTTCAGGATGTGAGGGGTCAGTTCTCCGCTGTCCTGATGATGTTTTAAAAAGTTTTATTTGATAAAATTTTTGAAAGCCATGTATCATTTTCATTTCACTTCACAATTATTGGTACTTTGTGTTGGTCTATAACTTAAAATCTCAATAAAATACATTTAAGTTTGTGGTTGTAAGGTGACAAAATGTAAAAAAGTTCAAGAGGTATGAATACTTTTGCAAGTTACTGAATTTGTGAGATTCAGTTCATGGACAGATGTCCTGGCATTTTCCTTTAGAATTCTCTGATATAATTCAGAACTCATTGTTCCATCAATGATGGCAAGCCGTCCTGGCCCAGATGAAGCAAAACAGGCCCAAACCACTATACTTCCATAACCATGTTTCACGGATGGGATAAGCAAAAAGTTCTGTTTTGGTCTCATCTGTCCACAAAACATTCTTCCAATAGCCTTTGGGCTTGTCCAGGTGATCTTTAGTCAACTGCAGATGAGCAGCAATGTTCTTTTTGGAGAGCAGTGACTTTCTCCTTAGAAACCTGCCATGCACACCATTGTTGTTCAGTGTTCTCCTGATGGTGGACTCATGAACATTAACATTAGCCATTGTGAGAGAGGCCTTCAGTTGCTTAGAAGTTACCCTGGGGTCCTTTGTGACCTCGTTGACTATTACATACCTTAATCTTGGAGTGACCTTTGTTGGTCAACCACTACTGGGGAGAATATCAATGGTCTTAAATTTCCTCCATTTGCACACAATCTATCTGGCTGTGGATTGGTGGAGATTTTGTAACCTTTTCCATCCTGATGAACATCAACAAATCTTTTTTTCCTGAGGTCCTCAGAAATATCCTTTGTTCGTGTCATGTTACACATCCACAAACATGTGCAGACTTTGATAGATCCCTATTCTTTAAATAAAACAGGGTGCCCACTCACATCTGATTGTGACCCCTTTGATTGAAACACCTAACAATTTCACCTTCAAATTACCTGCTAACAGTAGAGGTTCACATACTTTTGCCACTCACAAATATGTCATACTGGATAATTTTCCTCAATAAATAAATGACCAAGTATAATATTTGTGTCTCATTTGTTTAACGTGGTTCTCTTTATCTACTTTTAGGAAATGTGTGACAATCTGGTGATGTTTTAGGTCATATTTATGAGAAACATAGAACATACTAAAGGGTTCACAAACTTTCAAGCACCACTGTAGCTCACTGCAAACCAAGTCAAGCTATAACCAGCACAAAACATCCCCATCAACATTATTTTTCTGTAAACAAATCTTTCCTGTAAAACATTATTATTACATAAAAAGGTTGTATTAATTAACGTTGTTTAAATCAAACACTGTTAACTGGATATGTGACAGTAACACTGACAGATGTCAAGCACTCAGCTGAAGTAGCTTTTAATCTAGAAAAACCTATTTTCACTTATAAATTCCCAGTAAACATTTCATTTACCTTCACTGTAACATCAGAAAACAGCAGGTATAGAAAGCCAGTAGAGAAACCTCATGTCTGAATATCACAAACAGCGACTATGTCCATTAAAAACACCAATAAAGAGCAACTTACTGATGATAATCCTTCTGCCGGCTGAACAGTAAACAGAGGACGTTCAGACTTTTCTCTGTTACTGATAGTTACTGAAGCTACATAACTACTCACAAAAGTCTCTTCTTCGTTTGTTTCACATGGCGGGTAAACACTGAGCAGAGCGCCGCCTGCTGTGTATAATCAGTATCACTCTGTGCCATAGACGGTATGTGTCCACAGTCATATAACTGCTGTTTAGGCAGTATATCGGGGATTTATGGTATGGTTTATGGAGGTTGATGCGGTCAAACTGAGCCCAAGCATAAAGGATCTGAGGACAACAGCAGGGTTAATGAAACTGCTCTATGTGCACAGATAATACCTAGATAACACTTCTGCTGTGAAAATGTCGTTTTAGGCAGACAGATCTTCAAGTATTCATTAGTCCTCTGCTGTCCTCCAGTGGTCATTTATAAAATTTTATCAAATAAATTCTACAGCCAGAGTGCAGATTATTTTTGTCTGTCTTTCCATTGATTAATATTAAACTTTGCCATTAAATATACTGTTTATTATGCATGATTAATATGCATTATGCATTTTCTAGAGTGTTTTACCTTTAAGGGGTTACATACAGCCACCTTGTGGTCATTTTGTGTAACTGTTAGTAACAAATAAAACTAGCTCAGGCTATTTCCTTTATTGTATTGAAATGTGTTAAACTGTTTAGCCATGCTAGCTCCATGTGGACCATTAGCGGTTAGCCATTCACCCTCTTCACAAATCCCAGGATGCACCGCGCAACCGGCAACATCCGGTTCACCATTTTCTCTTGTTGCCAGCTACGCTACATACACTGTTTACAACTTTATTTGGTAATTAAATACTGACGTGACATCTACAAGCTTTTGTAACTACATGCAGATAATATTTCTTTGGATATTAAACATCATATCTTGTTGTGTCAACTTGTATTTTCAATTTATGCAGTGGGTTTTTAGTGTAAACACGCTGTTGCAAGCTATCCTGTTGCATGCTATCAATTCAAAGTAGGCCAGTGTGGCAAGCAGCATGATAGTGTAGCTTAGTATTGATAGCATGGTGAACCGGATGTTGCCAGTTGCGTGGTGCATTCTGGAATTTGTGAAGAGGGTGAATAGCATGTTTATCCATTGAAATGTATAGGGCTAGCTACCATGCTATTTCTATATCTCATGATGTGGAATTCATGTACCTTTTCTTTCTTTAATTTTTACAGTTTTACCCAATTATCAGTCCTGTATAAACACTTCAAGTGAACACAAGAAAAGTACACCTTGTGGAGTCTTTTGAATATCAGCAACTTTATTCAAGAGCAAGGGTTAGCTACCTGTCTAGTTCTGCAAATTCAGGAGAACGCAGCACAAAGGCAGCATACAGATAATCATGTTTTTTCCACAAATAAAGAATATGTGGATCATTGTTATAAATGAATGTTACTTCATAAAAGTTTTGAGGTTTGTGTTTATGTGAAATCGGCGCTTCTCTTTGTCATCATATTAATGCCTGTCATTATAAAAATGATAAATATTTATATTTACTTTGCCATTGTAGGTTTGTTGGCTTTTTATATTCAAACGAATGAAGTAGGTTTCTGAGATGTGTTTTTCTACCTACGATGTACAAGAAACTATAGAGAATACAGGACTTAATAAAGAGCAGATTTACTGATATGTGAGTATACATGTATTTCAAATGCTATATTAAATGGAGACAGGCGAGCACTAGGACCCAAGAGAAAACCAAATAACAAATGTCACTCCATCAAAGTGTCTGGACTTGAAATCCTGTGTTTTGCAAATTGGCCAGCAGTCCGTGTTCATCTGCTGCCACAGTAAGTTGTTAACATGTTGGACGTTTGTTCTGCCTGTGTCACGAGCTAGACATATTTTAATACCAGAGGTTTCATATTAAAATCCATTAACATTTGAATCTGTCTGTTTGTGTGCGTCTACCAAGGGCGTAACTTTGGGTCCAACATTGGGGGGGTTCAGCTGTCAGCATATTTATTTATTTAATCATTTACTTTTCTAAAAGGATTCAGGAGATTTTGGGTTAACCGTATTAGAAATACATTGTAATGCTTTTACTGTGTATTTATTTAACTTTCTTTGTATTTACTCTGCACCTTAAACAATTAAAAAATGCGGAGCCAACTAACGGAGCTAGCTAAAATACCTGAACGGGTATTCATAGTGTGTCTGATACACAGCGGCATAATTATTCAGTCATCAGCTAATAATACATATACATTTACCTCATTTTGATTTTTCCGCTTTTTACAAGGTGGTGTTGTCGACCAACAATGGAAAAATGTTTTTTGTCCACTTTTTGGTGCTCTTTTCGTTTTTTCTTACGACACCCACTCCCCCAGCAGCTGCTTGCACAAGCAAGAAAACGGTAAGGGTTGCCAGGTCCATCAAAAATATCCAGGCCAAAGTCAGTCAAAAACCCGCCCTTCAGAAGCTTGAACTAGTCCAAAATATGTCTGTCACACGTTTGAAGCAAATGGCAAAACAATTATGAGTGTACGACTTAGTATTTTGTTTTATAAGGGATTTTTTATCAGTTATTAATAATATGGCAACATTAGTGGTTATTAATTATTTTATAACTGTTTTATATCCCAGTCAAGAACATTTCATAGTAACATAATTAGCTCTGTCTCTCTCTCTCGCTCGGTCTCTCTCTTTCTCTCTCGCTCTGTCTCTCTCTCTCTCTCCTTTTCAGGCTGTACTTCCTTATGTCGATATGTTCTCCTCGTTCGAATTGTTGCATTTATTCTTCCAACACCTACTTTTCTTGTTGTTTTTTAGCGGCCGTGGTAATTTTTAAAAGTAGCCCAAAAAACGCAGCCTGACACACTTGAATTTTCCCCGCGACTGGATTTTCAAACAAGCCCAATTAGGCGTGAAAACCACGAACCTGGCAACCCTGCAAACGGCGAGTACTGCTGCTAGGTGGAGCCAAGCCGGTAGAGTGATACCAAGTTTTTGTGGAGAAAGGGGGGGTTACATTACCAAATGATTTAACATGCTTGTATTTTACCCAAAATTGATCATAAATAAAGAAACTTAACAAGTTATTGATGAAAGATGTTTTTGTAAATTGAAGTTATGTGACTTTATTGGGGGGGTTATAGTAGTGAT
>BRDA01012813.1:9428-20995 GCA_036984385.1 Crenuchus spilurus | reverse complement strand
TTTATGGACTAATATCTCACCCATCTACCACAGAAGATTGAGCATCTGGAGCAGCAGTATTTGTGATTGAGTTTCCAAACAGCCAGAAAAAAATATAATTTTCTTCTGAAAAAAAATATGGCGTCATTATTGGTGACCACAAGCTTTTGAGCAGTAGTGTGTCTCAATACAAGAAGATTTTCTTTCACCTTAGAAAACCCCGACATGCTTGACAATAACAATGAACTAGTTTTCATGAAGCATTAGCATTTTTAGCATGAAGCCCTGTCTAAAACAGAAAGGAAATGTGTGTGGAGCTTTGAGCATCCATCTGATTCCTGCTAGCACGTCGGCTGGCCCCGAATTCAACACAAGTCTATTAATAACGCCTCACCTCAGTGCCAGTGCACCACATCTGCCCATTCAGCTTCATACCACAGCCTGTGATCTCCACTGTCCTTTTCACACTCAGCAAACCTGCAGAGCTGAACTAAACAAGACCCCAACAAATGACATGAGCCATCAGTAGGAATCAGGTTAGGATTACAGGTGTTTGTAGAAGGAAGGACTTCCTTTGTCCTCCTACACTGGTTCTCCAGCAGCATCAAGTGATTAGCTTTTGCCTCTAGTGCTCAGTGGTGTGCTATGACCAGTAGTAGAACCACAGGTTATAAATAAGTGATTAACATGACAGTACCCATTTATATTTATATGATTTGTATGGCCTGTACTTCAACATCATAAAAACACCAGCTAAAGAGAGCATGAAAAAACAACCAGTATAGTATCTATACAGTAACTGCATAAACTGCAGAGTAAGAAGTAGCTGAATGGATGGGACATATTCAGAGGTATTGGTTACATTAGGCCCAGGATTCTGGTCTTATGTTTGAGACTTCTTGGAAAGTGTGTTACAACTAATAAGTTACCAGTAAGTTGAGATGAAGTGTATTACTTAACCCTTTTCACTGGCTATGTTTGTTACTAAGGTTTGCCCTTTTTATTAGAAGCCTTATTTGAACTGGATTCATTTATCAGGGGTACATCCGTTTTTAACATTTTCAACTCAGTGTTGAAACTCCTGCATCCGGACTCCTTTAAAATAACTGCAGGATGAATGAGTTTCTGGTAGGTTGTCTGTGTCACATAATAATATGAGCACAGTTCATTTGTACCTGTAGCTGTGGTTATAATCACTCCTTTAATAAGCCTGTATTATTCTTTAATAAGTCTGTATAATAAGCAGGCCCGTAGCCAAGGGGGGTGCGTGGGGTGCGTTCGCACCCCCCCACAGAGCCAAAAAGGTTCGCCCTAACCAATGTTGTACAGACAAAGTCGTATGTTAACATCTAGATGCATGTTGCTTCTGTACATGCCAGCAATGCATGTGGCTGTCTTCAATTTCATTTATTCCTTTTATCTTGAGTAACTCATTGTCCCCTCTCGCAAAATGGTACATCCCTATGCCCTAATTCAGGGGTGGCCAACCCTGGTCCTGGAGAGCTACATTCCTGCACAGTTTGGTGATGTCACTGCTCTGACACTACAATTAAACCTGCTAATTGCCTGCTGAGTTGAATCAGGTGTGTTTGATCAGGGAGATCACCAAACTGGGCAGGAATGCGGCTCTCCAGGACCAGGGTTGGCCACCCCTGCCCTAATTAATCAGGTCACTCAGGTCAGTCCACTCACCCTCTACTACACTGCAGCTGCAGCTACATAAGTAGCCTTATTAGCCTACTGTACTTCAGTTACTTAACATTTTTCTGTGTGAAAAGTACACTGCATTATTGTCACAGCATAACAGTAAGTTACTGCAGAGAGTCTGGTTACTGTGCAATTTTAAGAAAGGTGTAGCAAATTCAGCAATAAATGCATTATGGTGAAGTGATGAACCATGGCCTATGATGGCCAGCACATGTCTTTATCATGTGTTAGTCTCTGGAGACCTGGCCCTGGGTTTGCTTGAGTTTAACCAGAGAGTTGGGGAGCTGGAAACCTTGCTGTGACTGTATGTTGGGAAACAACTGCCCTCACATTGTGAATTTTTTTGTAAAACAGTTTAACTTGTGTAATGGGCTTATTGGTTGATTTTATTAATTAAGGCTGGTTTATATTATAAGGCACACATTTAAACACTGCCTTATATTTTCATTTAATCATATTTCATGGCTGAATTTTCCTTTTATGATTTACATATGTAGGTACATGCAGGCAGTAAAGATATAATATTGTGTATTGGTATACCAGATTATCTCATTAGGTACATATAATTAGGTTTATTACAACTGTACAATATCTCAAATGTTTCTTATGATGAACCTAAATTGGCAAAAACCAATAAATCGGCATTTTTCACCTCCAAAAATGCTAATTTTTCTCTATTCCCTGGAGGTGTGCCCCTTGGGCCCCAACCAGAGCATTGCACCTGGACCCCTTTAAATGATCAACTCAGTGTGAATGTGAATTATTAAGGGGATAATATAAGGCTACTCGTCAATTTATCAAACATGGACAAATTTTGTTTTATGTTGTATATTACTGCCATTTGTCATATTATAAGTCTTTAAGTTAGAGTTTGTCCTATATGGAATATAATGAAGAATTACCCCTCTCCAATGCCCAAAATGCACATGAGACTATCTAAAAAGGCCTCAGCTTCCCCCCGGGCTCACTGGCTTCGGCCCTTCGGGCCTCGCCTTTCCCCAAAACAGGTCCACTTTCTTACAAAAAGCACCCCCCCATAACAGAAGCTGGCTACGGGCCTGATAAGCCAGTATTTCTCACATTTATTATGCATTTTAGTTTCTTTTACCTCCACATAATTATCTCCCAGGGAGTGTGTGGACCAAGCAGATTATTGACTGACTCTACAAAAGCATAAATATTTTTTGCTTTGTGATTTGTGAAGGTTTTTGGTGGTTCTACACGTTAAAAGACCAAATATGGCGAGTAGCCGCAGCCCAAATTTTTTTATGTAAATTGAATCCAATCTGAATATAGCTATTGATGATAAGCAGACAAATGTGTACCACAGGCTAATACAGCATTCAGATCCCCCTGATGAGACTTTATAATCCAGGGACCAGTCAAGGAAAGTCCCACCGGTGGGATCATAATAACCAGGGACCAATCAAGGCAAGTGTAACGCAGCGGAGACAAGCAAGAGCTCGCGGAGCGCGCAAGCGAATGAATGAGCGCACGTGAGTGAAAAAAGGATAATTTGGGCAGTGGAATGAATGAGATGGTAGTAGTGATCAGGCAGCGTGACAGCAAGTCCCACCAGTGGGACCATACTAATCAGGGACCAGTCATGGTCAGGGACCAGTCCTACAGGTGGGACCATTCTAACCAGGAACCAGTTTTGGCAAGTCCCATCCCAACTCTTTTGCAGTGTTTTGAGAAAGAGTTGAGGATACAATTTCATTACCAACATGTACTACCTTGTCTTAATCAAAGTCGTTTTGTCTTGCATTTAAATTTCACAAAAAAATGGCTCTCCCAAATTTCCCTCTGTACTTGCAAAGGCTGCCACCATCTTGAAGGCATTACAATTCTCACAAAGGTTGAGGAATGTTTGTATCAACAGTTTATACAACTGTAGAGCAGGGCCACAACATATATTCTCTACGTCAACTGATATATAGTGTACATAAACATATAGACACACATGTATGTAAACTTCAAGCAATGTCATTTGCCAAGGTGGTTTTAAAAATGTGTGAGTTACTTATGTGAGGCTGGTTGAAGCCAATGGTGAAGATATATTAAATAAAGGTGACTGAAGAGGCAGATGCACACGCAGAGTAAAATGAAAAAAAGAATACATTTATTAAAGATCTAAACAAACTGAAAACAGACAAAGTACTGGACTATAAACAAGAAGAAAAAAAAACGAGAGCATATCGAGAGCATAACATAGACATGAAATAGGGACTGAAAACTTACAAAATGAACCATCAAGACCTGACAAACAAACAGAGCTTATAAAGACAAAGACTAATGAACTCAACAAGACACACCTAAGACTGATAATTGACAAGAACTGACATCATGACAGGAAGACCAAATAAGGGCAAAGGAAGTGAAAAAAACAGGAAGGTGCAAAACATAACATGACCACAAGATGGAGACAAAAACTAAGAACAAATGGCTGGGGAGGCCTGACACTTAAAAGATCATTTTCAGCCAACACTAGATTGCCACAAGTGTCCAAGTGTTGACTGTAAACCATTTAAGCAAAATGACAAAGTTTTTTAGAAATTCTAGGACTCAATCTCAATAATGTTAACATTTCTTGTTATGATAGCACAGCAGTACATTCAGAACTAAGTGATCTGAAGTTAAGTTAGCTACCATCGCACAAACTGCTAGGTCAGGAGTTTGTCTCGATTGTTTGATGAGGTTTGACAGATCGGAAACTGAATGAAATTTAGTCATGATTATCTTACCGCTCTCTCTCTCCCCCCTCAGTACCATGGAAGAGTTTAAAGTTCAGACTGCCAAACATCCTGTCCCAAACAGCACGCCCATGCGGCCTCCCAGTGAGCATTCGAAAGAACGCTCCAAGCGTCTGTCGACAGACTCAAATGGGACAAGTGAAGGAGGTGCTGGAGCCAAAACCCCAGTGGAGCTAACAGCACTCGAGGAGGCCTTCCGACGCTTCGCCATTCATGGAGACACTCGTGCCACGGGAAAGGATATGCACGGAAAGAACTGGTCCAAACTGTGCAAGGACTGCGGCGTCATAGATGGCAAAAACATCACCCTCACAGACGTGGACATAGTCTTCTCCAAAGTCAAGTAGGCCATCATCTCTTGTTCACACATTACTCTTATTAGTCTACAGCCTTGTTGCAGCTGGACTGGGTTTATTGGGAGAGGCTGTGATTACTAAAGAGATCAGTGATTTTAATCCAGTATGAATCTGCATTTTGAGTTTTTTTTTAATAGATTTTTTTATTGCAAATTTTAACAGAAATAAAGTATCAAAGAAGACAATTGTATATAGCATAATAATGATAATTAAAAAATAAATAAATGAATAAAAAATAACTAAAAAGGAGAAAATATTAACAAAATACATATAAAATTATTAGATACAATAGAAATGATATAAATATTAAAAATAATACAAAATAAATATACAGCTATTACAAAAATATGTAAGTAAGTGAATAAACATAAGTAAAGGGAATGAAGGGGGGAAGGGGATTTAGAGAGGATTTAGGAAATGAGAATGATTTTGTGTATTTTTAAAGTGATAGTAATAACTGTGAAGTGCTTTTAATCCAGTATGAATCTGAAGGGTGTGTTGTTTTAACAGGGTGACTTATAACTGTCAGGTAATTTTAATTCAGTATGAATCTCCAGTGCGTATAGTTTTAACGTCTGACCATAATTGTTGAGTGACTTTAATTCGGTATGAATTTGCAGTGTAAAAATTTTTACAATCAGACAATAGTAATTGAGTTATTTAAATTCAGTATGAATCAGTTGTAATGGGCTGATAGTAACAATCGTGAAGTCAGTAATACAGTATGAATCTGCCAGGGAGTGTAGTTCTTAGTATGTCTAATAATTGTGGTGTGATTTTACCAGTATGAATCTGTAGAGGGTACAGTTTTTAAAGTCCTAACAGTTTTAACCGTAGAATGATGTTAATCCAGTATGAATCAGAAATCTAATCCAGCTTCGACTAGGCATATTATGGGGATTGTGAGGGGTCTATGAAAAATTTACCTTCGTTATTAAAGTACAGGACTAATTTGTTGATTATTGTAATAAAAACCTTGCTTTAGTAAGTCATTTTGGAAAATACAAGAACAGTAAAGAAAGTTCGTGAAGCATCCTACCATCCGAATTATTTTGACTGATGTTCAATTCCATCACCAATTATATTTGCCTTCTAGATCAAGCAAGACATGCCTATGCTAATATAAGCAGATGTATTTTATTACAATGTTATTAGCTTTTTATTATGGATGGATTGTGGATGCTCCCAATGTCTCTTTGAATCCCACACTCACTCTGCCTAAAGCTACAGGTCATGATGGCTCACTCTGAATAATCCTGATGTCCACAGGCCACAGTGACTTGATGCAGTTTAAACTAGGCCAGGTTTTCAATAATGTGACCTTACCATACAAGGTAAGGTCCAGAGATAAAGCATAATCAGCAATGTTTTTACAATGAAGAGGTCTTGTGTCTTCACAGCACTAGAAAAATTCCTCTGGTGGCTAGTTTACATGCACCAGAATGTGTTCTGTGTGATTTTGAGCGAGGCAAGGTTCAGGAGAGATGTTTTGCCCTGACTGAACCCCCTCCAAATAAAGATTATTCTGCTCGACAGTGTCGGGACAGAGCTAGCTAGCACAGACACCACTGTCTACAGAATTAACAATATGTACAAAGAGCACATGAGCTGATCTCTACATTGAGGCAAGGTTTCTGTCAACGTGATGCTTTTGTTTTGTAGACTGTTTCTACTGCAGACTGACAGCAACACACAGCATTAAACATGGCAATAGCACAGTGTGTGTTTTAAAGGACAAATCTGCTCCATAAAGCAGTTTCTATGGTTCATATATTCACACACATGGACAGTGTCCCATGTTCTGACACTGTATAAAAACAACTGTATGTGTGTGAGTGTGTTTTAAAGGCCTAGGCTGAGTATAACAGCAGTAGGGGGAGGGGTTCTAGACTAAACTGGGTCTTCCTCTCCAGGCGAAAGCTGTGTAGGGCCTCAGAGACACAGCAGCAGATCATCTTTTAATCAGCGCTGAAGACAGACAGCAGCGCTGAGAAAGATTAAACATCACCAGCAGAGACTGGCTTTAATGATGACCGCAGAGCCACAGTTCCTCTCGACTGCACTATACAGCACAGTATTCCAGTTGCACTATGATATATTACATGAATGTCATCATCATTAGTGCCAAGACTGCATCATTTTGATGAAAATGCCCTGATGTATCTCAACACCCATAGAAACTCATCTGGAATGTCCGAGATCTGATTTGGGTGTTTCCAGACACTCTCTGAGATCTGTTATTTGGGTGTTTTATTAAACAGCATGTGAAGCGCACACACGTACACACACACACAGTCCACTGGGAGAAGGAGAATTTCCTCTGTGACATTATGCAGTATGGAGCAAGCGGAGAGGAATGGAGCGCTGAAGGATCGCCCAAACAAAACCGCCCGCTCGCCCCACAGCTCAAATTAATAATAAACCCAAAGGGGGCGTGTTTACCCGAGCATGTTGCTATGACAGCCCGGGTTACTCGGGGAGACCACAGGCTTTATGGACTTTTGTTTAGGTGATTCATCGCCACGGCAATGGTTGTTTGTATTTGTGTTACTATGCACTTTTTGCTGTTGAACAGGGATGCGGACCTTTAAGGGGTGAACACATTTGGGGAAACACCGGCAACATCCTCAAGTGTTTGGAGTGAAAAGTCTAGAACTCCGTACCTGCCAGGAGAGAACAGTGTTCCTTTCTCAAGGCATCTGCTGTAGAAAGTACACTGGCAGGCAGAAGGCACTGCTTATATGGTGTTTTAAAGCACACATATGCACAAGTACCAAGTAATATAAATAAACATTTTCCTTTCCAATATAATAATTTCTGATAGAGATATACATTAATGTTTTAATGTAAATAATGTAAAATTCACACTATATTATAGCCATCAGTGACTATTTTTGATGACTAATAAAAGGAAGTCATAATGGGCTCTAAAAGAAGGTAACTCCCTCCTGTACATAGCAAAAATGAAATTATCAGTTAGTCATAATTTCAATACGAGGCCAATAACAATTTAGTTTTTCCCTTTATTTGCAAATATCAGTATTTTCAGTCTGACAGTAATAATAGTGGAATCTCTCATTTTTATTTTATTTTATTATGGGGTGATTTTAATCTAATATGACTATGCAGAAAATCAACTGGGCTTATTATAGTGATTGTGAGATAACAGTGAAATCAAGCTGGGTTCCATAGACTCCTAGAGGCCAGTCCAGAGGGATCTATGAAAAATTTGCTTTCGCTATTAAAATAAACTACTTTGATGATTATTGTAATAAATGCTTCACTATAGTAAGTCATTTTGGAAAATTCATAATTCCCAATACTGACATCATACCATAATTTAAAAAAATGTATTTAGTTACGTGAATTTCCATATAAACAATGTAAATTTAACACTACACTATACAGAACACGAGGGAGAGAAACATTGACACTGTCGACCTGGATGGGAATAAAATTGCAGAGGAGCTCCTGTAAAAGAAGAAATGACCTGAATCTGTTGAAACAGAGCTTTAGACCAACTTTTGCCTCTCAAGCTGGGTTAAGTTTACAAGCCTTTTTCAGCTGTCAGTGTCACATAGATTGCAGACATCATTACAGGGAGGGATTGTAGATGGAATGATTTTAGATTTGATCCACTGAAACAATGTTTCCACACAGAGCAGAGTCTGTTCAGACTGTGGCCTGCAGCAGGGCAGCCCTCATTCCCGGGCCTGTTTGTGTTATCACACATGGCTGTGTTTATTATGGCTTCTATTCTCCTTAGAAACCCAGTTTGAGACAGAAGCGTAGGCTATTACACTGCAGGAGCAAACATCCAAGTTCAGCAGGACTGTTCCTTTGTTGTTTCTCATCCATCTTCAGCTACAGGCCCACCATCTCCGTCATGTCCTACAGAGGCATATCTCATCTTCTTCATGCTGTTTAGTGTTCACGTGATGATGATGGGTTAATTGTAGGTTCTGTTCCTTTGCTTTTTTTCCCAGGAACAAATCTAGCCGCACCATCACGTATAGCCAGTTCAGGGAGGCCCTGTCCGAGCTGGCCAGGAAGCGCTACAAAGATAAAACCAGCGAGGAGGCGGCAGAGGAAGTTTTCAAGATGATAGAAGGGAAATCACCCGTTATAGCTGGAGTCACGGTAATGGCCAGTTCAAGTAATAGAGATATTTTATCCAATAATGCTAGTATAGCTGACAAAGAAAGAAAACTAGTGCTAGTTAAACTGAGCTAATGTAAGTTAGCTTTTTTGAGGGAACTTCCCACTTGATGTAACAATCCACCAGTGTGTATATCCCTAGTTTTGATAATAAAAGACGTTTACAACAAATGTTTAAGTGTACAATTAATATTTGTCCCACTATAAACATGTTGCTACCAACTGATGGAGGTACAAACAAGTCCAAGGGAGTTCTTGGAGATGGAGGTCAAAGATTCAAAAAGAAAACTGAAAATGGAGGCTTCATGGCTTGAGCTGATAGACGAGGCCATCAGCCATCATCACTGGCTGACGGACATCACAATGTTGAGTCACCAACAGTGTAAAAGAAAGTATATAGAATATAGAACCTTTGTAATACTACCACAGAAACTCTTTTCAACCCCTCTCCCCTGATGACATTGTCCATCACAATGTTTCCCTGTAGACATCATTATGTTCTAGTTAAGTAGAAACTGCCCAACCCTAGTACAGTTCCAGTGTAGCATCTGAAAACAGATGTTATTCTAGGACCAAGTCTCTGGCATTTCCCTACATAGAAACAATGGCACTGAAATAGCCCACCATCACTAAAAGTCTTTGTAAATATTGCCCAGAGTAGTAATGCACTCCCCCAGACAATGTCTTAAGCCAAGTAAACTGTAATTTTAGTCAGTTTTGTAGTTGACAAAAAGCTTATTTATTAATGTTACAATTCAATTTCCCAGGATTTGTTGAGATGAATGTCTGTCTACGGTATGGCACAAGTTAGGAAAACCTGTGAAACGGTACCCATGTTGCATCGTCATTCAGACAGATTACTTTGGTGCAATGGGAGCACCAATTAAGCCTACAGCTGTTTAGCTCCACCCATTCAGCCCTCAGTAGTTTGGCCCCTCCCATTCAGCCTCAGCAGTTTAGCTCCACCCTTTCAGCGCATAGGAGTTTAGACCCATGTATTCCCATTGCATGTGAAGTGTTGTTCGGCTGACAGTCAGAGCGATTACAGTGAAAGCTGTGGGAAAACAATTTAACGATTTTTTGTTCCTGACTGCTGGGAAGCAAACTGATCAGTCCTTCATGAATAAAACCAAAGGCACAGTAAGAAAAACTGTTTAATTCCAATGCATAAAGATATTTTAGAAAAAAGTCAAGTATACAATTAAATATGACATTTTTGGTACATAAAACCACACAATCATTTTTAGTGGATTTTAAAAAAGTATAATATGGACCCCCTTAGGTGAACAGAAACTAATCTTCCTGCTCTGCTCCTTCCTCCTCCAGAGGGCCGTTGCATCCCCCACCGTGTCACGGCTGACGGACACCAGCAAGTTCACAGGCTCCCACAAGGAGCGCTTCGATGAGACAGGCCGCGGGAAAGGCAAGGCAGGACGGGTCGACATGGTCAACACGTCCGGTTACGTCTCCGGATACAAACACGCAGGCTCGTACGAGAAGAAAACTCAACCCAAACCCCAACAGAAACCCATGTGAGAGATCCCTGGTTCTACAAACTAACAAAACAGGAAGAAATGAATAAGCACAACAGGATAGTATTTTCCATTTCCGATTGAGGGTATGTTTATATCTTTTTCTGTGAATGAGATCAGTTTTCTGTTCCTTTTCCTATGCTGTCTGAGAACTGGAACACTGTTTACAGAGACATCGCCAGCTGGTACATTCCTGACCAAATCGAAGATTACTCTCAAACATTCAACTAAAAGAGGCAGAGCCAATCGGAAAGTGTTCTAAACAAACAAAATATTTGCCAAGAGCAATGAATGATGTCAAGATCAATAATGACAAGAAAAATGCAGAAGAAAATGTTTGAAAAAATGGCTACAATATAATATTTTATTAGACTTTGCATTTGAAACTACTGTGTTATTGGAATAATGCGTATCTACACCAATCAGCAATACCATAAAAATCACCTACTTGTGTATACACTCAATGTCCATTTTATCTGCTCTACTGAACATATACCCAAGACGTGAGATAAAAACAGCTTGTACCACTCAACTGTTCGTACAAGCTGTGGTTATCTCACGCCTCGATTACTGCAACGCTGTGCTAACAGGCCTCCCAGCCTGCACTATTAAACCACTACAGATGGTCCAGAATGCAGCAGCACGTCTGGTTTTTAACCATCCAAAACGGGCACATGTCACCCCACTGCTCATTGAGCTACACTGGCTTCCGATTGCTGCCCGGATCAAACACAAAGGCTGCACGATCACCTATAAGGTGATGACAGAGCAGGCTCCCTCTTATCTGCACTCGCTCCTAAAAGCTTATGTCCCGGCCCGGTCGCTGCGCTCCTCCACTGAACGTCGCCTTGCTTTGCCTAACATTCACACAAAGCAATCCAGACTGTTCTCAGTAGTTCCCAGATGATGGAACAAGCTGCCTACCGCCACTAGAGCAGGTGTCCCTCACTGGTTTCAAGAAACTCCTAAAATCCGAGCTCTTCAAAGAGCACCTGCTCTAGTGATCCCAAATACTCCCCATGAATACTGATATGCACTCAGCATTCGATATCAAAATGTCAATTATTTAACTCTATTATTTT
>BRDA01012812.1:2770-12991 GCA_036984385.1 Crenuchus spilurus | reverse complement strand
CATTCACAGTGACAGTGACGTGGTGGTGGTGTGCTAGTGTGTGTTAAACACTGTCCTCTATTGGACACACCCACCTTTAGAAACAGCTCAGCACATTTTGTGTCCTTCAGCGGTGACTCTGTTGACTATTCTCAGTCCAGCATCTCTGCTGTCTGATCCACTCTAACACACCACCACCACGTCAGTGTCACTGAGAGGGATACAGCAGCTCCATGGGGGTCCTGACCACTGCAGATCTGGCTGAAATACATATAAACAAACACAAACAACGAGAGACCGTGAAGGTTTCAGTGCCATCTTTATTTCAAGCTTGCAGACACCTCACAGAGACGGGATCAGGACACAGAGACACAAACACCGCCTGCGTTCTTTCATCTCTGTGCCCGTGTGATGTTTCATCCCCCTCTGAATTCACAATCCAGTGACAACACTTATTGAAATTAACGTTGGAATAAATTAATCAGGATTACACATCGTACAGCAGCGCACACTCGCCGGAGCTCTTATCTGTTCTTATTGCACAAATTAAAAAGATGTAAACAGAACAACAGTCAAGTCACGATGAAAAGGAAACAAATCAATAAACCGCATTGCTAAGGAGAAGCGGTGATGTAACGTCGACTGCTGAGCATCTCTGATAACTCGGTGACAACCGCTGACAATCGCGCTACATACAGTAGTGAGCGGGTTTGAAGAAGATCTGTAGAAATGGGAGCATGCAGCAGCCCAGGGCTTCTTTCCCCGAAGTATCCCAGTGCTGAGATCCTCTTAAAGCGGCAGAAGATGCTGGATCATTTCTGTGAAGATGATCAAAGCACCAGGATGCTTCTGGAAAACAAGTGGGAAGATCTCTCCATGGAGAGTGGGGACAGTCCTGCCGCGTTCGTTTGGCTTATGTGGTTGTGAAGAGTACAAACACAGGGTGTTAATACGACCTCCACCGCTCAGAGATATCCAGACTGAGGCATGAAGCACAGTTACACAAGCATCAGGCACATTAAGACTGAGTGTTGAGAGGAGGGCTTGACTGATACATTGTCTTCAGGGCTGATATTAATACCGATTATTAGTAAAGACAGAAATATTTGGGACTGTGAGAGAGTGTGTGATGGTGTTATTCACAGTTTATATCAAATGAACAGTTTAATATTCAAACATTACAAAAGAGCTGAAATCTATCTGTAGTGCTGAGGACGAGACAAACGATGCATTAATATGTGACACTGCAATCCATGCGGGACCAGAGGACACCAGAGGAAGTGGTCCTGTAGTTAATGTGTGTGTGCGCATGACTGATTGAGTTTCCACATCCAGAGCTGGCACAAGACGATGCCCGCAGTTACAGGAACCGTCCCGTCCCTCACACGCTTCCCACCGCATCTCCTGCAGCTCTGAAGGGGAAGCGAAGGCTGAAAGCACCCAAGCGGCGAAGCTCTAACTTTAAACAACAACAAAAGCAGGAAAGTTTGCTGGAGCTCGGCGCTCCAAGATGTGAGAGCCCAAAGCAATTACAAGGCACTTGTGCTGTAGGCGGGATGCAGAACTTTGCGCTAAATCTTAAAGAATGAAATCTAGGGCATGAAAAAACACTGACAACGGCAAACCTGAACACAGACACTAGAGTAGTGAACACTAATAAATAATGTCTGCGTTAAATGACAAACAAACTCATCAGAGTAAGCTCTGTGGAACAGGATCAACTTCCAAAGTCAAGCCTCGGCGCCTCCCGCAGGAGCCTGGCATCCTTGAGTTCAAGGACTCCTGGCTGTGTTTGTTCCCTTTCCCTCCCTGTTGGAAGTGGAGGCTTGTATGTGTGTTTATTCTGGGTCCTCACCCACCATGGAGTGGCACTCCTCTTACCCAACTCTCTTCAGCTGCAGATCCTCTTCAGGCCACTTTACCACAACACCAGCGTCTCAGGTCTTTAACAGAGGACACGTATGTGGGACACATGCAGGTGGAGGTAGCAGAAGGGCTGCTTTGGAAGTCAAGCGCACTTAAAGTGGGATTTAGGGATCACAACGAGGGCATCTTGTTTAATCTGGGCTGCGGGTGCACGTGGAGAGAGACTTCCCAGCCTTGGTGATGAACGGATGGCGAGATCCAGCACTTTTAAGGCTGATGCCAGTCTTGGCAAAGGTAAAGAGTTTTGTGTTACGAGAGCTAACAACATGAAAGAGGTTCACTTCAGCTAAGGTTGTGGTAACTGGGCCCTGGAGAAGATCACGTCTGAGGAGTTTAACGTTTACAATTACAGCACTTCTCCAAAGGTGGGTGTAGAGTTCGGACTTTAATAGCTCGAGTGTAGAGTTCACGGCAGTCTGCCAGCACTGTCCTCCACTACACTATGCCAATAAGACCTCGTCAGCTAAGGTAGGAAAGCTTCGCCATCATAATCACAGCAAAGAAAGACTCGGGAAGATTTGGTATAATGTTTACATCAGAAGCTTTAGAGGAGCTACGTCTGATCTCACGCTTTGGGCTTTGGGTGCATAGAAATGTAGTGAAGCTACAGGCAGGTAGCATTACTTTGTTACTGCATGGACAACATGCAGGACTTTGTTTGATCACAGGGTATTACAGTCATCTACCGGTGCAGCTCCAAGCTTTGTAAAAGGACACTATTATACGATGTACATGAACGTCCCACTGAGCTGACTGGGCTACAGGAGGGTCCGATTATGGCTTTTGAGAGGAAAGAAAACCACAGCACATCATTCTGCTCTACAGTCTTGCCTCCGCAAATTGCTGCACTTTGTTGCTTTGTTACAATCTAGTAAAATTACATGGGGACAAGATGGCAATTCGGCCCACGGAGAGCTGGCCAATGGCCGGCCGCCCACTACCGCTGCGCGCCTCGTCCCAGTAACCATGCCAACTGGTCCTGAGCATATCACCACATGGCCACGCCGGCGGCGTCTATCCTGCTCTGCAATATTTCTTTGCCTCTGTTCTCTGCTCTGAAGGCTGGGGAGACTCTGCGCTTCACCCGGGCTCCCAGCACTCCTGCTCATTACCGGGCTGGGTGGGAGGGCTGTGCCCGCAGGCCACAAGCTTCCACTGCTGGAGGAGCGCCAAGCAAGGGGGGGCGAGCGATTGCACAAGAGGGTTCTTCAGAAAGTTCTGCTTGGAGCGCATACAGCAGACCTGGGAGGAGCACCGAAACACACACATCTCCTCTCACACGAGCTCTGCAAGGCAAGAGAGGAAGACGATGAAGAGGGGAAGAGCACTGCACATTGATGTAGGAGGACTGTGTAGTGTTTCATCAGTCACCACTTCGTCTTCTCACTCCGCTGCTCCTGACAAAGGAACGACATCTGATGCAATCAAAAGGCTACAAGCAGACATACATCGTTCTTTTAAAGGGCACTGCAGGGCGATCAATTCCTTTAAAGCTTCAACTCGACCTTCCTTACCCAGCACGGACACGGATCACACGCTTAACAGACAGCGTTCAGCCTTCATTCACAGCACATCAGCAACTTATTCTGTGTGTACATGTCCGTTCTAAAATGTGTCTAACAGCCAAAACAAACAACGTGACTGTCAAAGCTAGTGATCAGCAGGTTTTTCACAGAAAAAGTGGTTTTAGTGTTCATCTACATCACTTGCTTGCAGTTTAATTTATTAAGTGGAGAGTAAAGGAGATCTATTCTCGTCAACAGCCTCATTCAAAATATATGACATTTATAAATAGCAGATATATATTTTCTCAAAGCTTTGGAAAACTTTCATCTGGCACAGAGAGTGGGAAAGTTGAACAGCAGATTAATACACAGCGATTGGATTTGCACCAACCACGTCTGAGAAGCCCCTGATTCGCCGGATAACACGGGCAACCTGATGGGCAACCTTGAGTGCATGACTTATTTACAGAGATCATGCAGATCAAACACAGCAACACTCTCTGCACTGTTCAACAAAATAAATAAGACCTCAGTGGAGCAGTCTTTCGTAGCTTACAGGGCTTACGCAGTGACCTTGCTGGGGGAGGCGTGGAGTCTGGTGGGATGCCCTGAGCAGGGGAAGGGAGGGCAGAAAAGCTGGAGAGAGCAGGAGAGGGGAGGAGAGGGTGGAAGGCTTACTGGCCTGTCAATGCCAGCGCTGGAGGGAAGCGTCAGTGGCTCTTTGGCTTGGGGAGACGGGAGTTGTGGGGACGGGGGACTTCTCGAGCCTGGCCCAAGTTGCGCTCCACGTCTTGAGAAGTGGGCCTGAGAGAGCGAATGTGGACATTTTGAGCTGCAGAGGCCGGAACACTGACCTGCGAAGCGGAGCTGATGCACGGGAGGCCGAGGGACGGCAGGGGCACTCGCCTGCTTCTAGATGTACAGGGTTGGAGCCCTGTCCTCCCCAGCGTTGCTCTACCCATCTGAGAACAATCCCGAGCTCTCATCACAACTGCAGCTCTGCTGATACAGTCCAGTGGTTGCAGACGCTGAAGGTCACTGGGCCGACTGTTTGCCCTCTGCACCTGAACACTGTAGGAGTCACGAGTTCTGGGGTGGGTGTCACTAGTGTGCATCCTGGGTCTGTGTGGGTGACTGATTGTGAATTGGGTGTCCCGGGGCCATTGGCGCTCAGCAGGACTGCAGTCCTGTAGAGTGCTAGAGGTCAGGACAGGAGCAGCAGCACTAAGGGTAGTAGCAGTGGGCACAGTAGTGGGCACAGCAGTAGGAAGGACAGTGTTACTAAGAGCAGGATCTGGTGATGCTGAAACGTGGGGCTGAGCCTTCACTGAACAGTCACCAAACTGGGCGTCCATATGGTCACTGGGGTCCCCTGTTTGGACTCTGCTTGGTCTGCGGTGCCCGCTGGGTGAGGGTCGGGAAGGCTGTAATATCTGAGGCTGTGGGAGGAAAGAAACAGTGTTATTACAGAGCTGTTGTAAATGAGCCCGAACCCAGGCAGCGCTTAAATGATTAGTGATTCACAGCATGGCTCCACAACCGAAAATGTATCTACTTCATTCTATTAAAAGCAAACGCGGGCCTGAGAACGAGCCGCAGAACAAATGAAACACTTCAGCACTCTCACAATTCACTGGCACTCTAAGATAAAGCTAATCTGCTTCTGTGTTAAATCAGAGAGGCACAGTCGTCCACAAGCCTTTGATTTCCAGAGACCTGCAACTGGCAGCGCTGCCGCCTTATTAGTAGTGACGAGGGCGTCCACGCCAGGCGACGAGGTCGGTTTTATGTCTTTGACAACCTCACAACCAACAGCCCAAATCAGAGAGGGCAGTTCCACAGGAGGGGACACTTTTTAGTCAAAAATGTAACATCGTTCTAAAGGGCTGGATCACACACGGCGACCTGGGCCACCCCAGTCGCTTCAAAGAGAATTATTCAGGGAGATGCTCCAGTGTGGACAGCTCTCTGGACAGGGAACCGGACCACGGCTGCACTACAGTAGAGCAGAGGCTTTGATGTGAGCTCAGGTGGACACCTGCCTTGCTCGGAGAACGAGATCTCTTCACCTGATCTGAAGAATCAGATGATCTGCTTGACTCTTTGGGAGACTGAAAAGCTGTGCAGCTTGTAATCAACACTAGACTCCAGGTCATTGTAATGCCCCAATGTTGTAGCAGGAGGCAAAGCAAACCTGCACAAGTGAGGCATTTCCTGTTCCACAGCTCCACCTACTGGTCTTCCCTTACCTACACCTCCTCCTCCCTTACAAATAAACACTGGCATTTTTATGATGCTGGTCGACTCTGATGTCTCCTCATGTCAATATTTGCCCCTGGGCCCAAGGCTGCGGCTTCAAAAATATATTTGTTGGGGTTTTTATTTTCCTTCATAACCACTGATTCAACAGGCGAGAGGCAGCGAGAGAGAGCAGTTGACCAGCCTGGCACAGCAGCGGATGCCCTTCCTTCAGGGAGGCTTTCAGTTTGAGTGGAGGGCCAGTCGACAAGGGGCACTGGCCTCATAGTGTAGCTTCATAAATAATTTATGGAGGCTCACCAGAGATTAGGAGCCAACGGCTGACAAAATGTGACACAGTGTTAGAGAGAGAGAGGACGAGACAAAAGGACAAAAAAGCAGGAGGAAGAGCTTTGGAAGACTAGAACAAAACCGAGAAGGCCGACGACAAGTGAGAGAGTGAACACAGCACAATGGAGAAGGTCTATAAAGACCAAGCTGGGCTTTATAAAGTCTCATTGATATCTCAAATGCCACTGCAGGCGCTCGCCCACGCAGCAGAGAGAGGCTCTGTCAGGGTCCGTGACCGAAGAGCCCTCCTCCTCTTCCTCCTTCTCGCCTACATTCCATGCTTCCACCTCTAGCCCAATGGTGTCAGGATGGACCCAACATCACTTTCATTCACTCTCCCTCATTATAAGTCAACGTCTGGGGTGTCCAGAGACCCGCCCTGAGTCAATCAAGTCATGCCATCATAAAGGTATGGTAAGCCCTGGATTACAGCTACATCAGGGTCCTGAGGTTACTTCTTCTTTTACAGGAGCTCCTCTGTGATTTGAGTCCAGTCCACATGGGCCACGTCTGACTTTTATCTCTTAGTTCTCTGACAATTCTGGGCTCATCTGATCATTTCACTCCACCGTATTTTGGCCACCAGATTTAGTCTTCTAACCTTCACAAACCATAAACAGTACTAAAGCCTTACGAGAGCCACTAAATGATGTACTTGGTCTGGATGGAAGATGTTCCACTCCGGACTCCACCTGGCAGAACATTATGTAGAATATGATGAAAGTAACTTTGATAAGAAATGTGAGATACTGTCCACTAGAGTCCACTTAGTGAAGCTAACACTAGAGGGCACCTGTGAGTAAATCTAGATTGAATGTGAGTGAAAGAAGCTAAGCGGCTAAAAACATTCATTCCATTTTTATTTGATTTTAAAGAACTACGTTTCATTCACATGAGAAAGTTTACAAACATAAACATCCAGAACTTCTCAGGATCACTGCCTTTATAACCCGGCCCAGTTCTGTGCAGTAAAACATTAGCGTTTCAGATGCTGGGTTTTGATTGGTTATAAAGTGGCTGCTGAGTGCTGATTGGTTAGTGAGCGGCTGCTCTCATTGGCTGAAGACAGCTGCCGTTTTAAAGGCGATTAAAAACAGACTCAGTGTCTCCTCACCTCTCTGTCTAATAGCTGAGAGTTCTGGTGCGGACCGGCTGCATGTTCTGGTGACTCTTTAACATCTGTCCTAAATGTTTGAGTGTCTAGGGGCACACAGACTATGTTCAGACTGTGAGCCCAAATCTGATGTTTTTGTATCAGACTGATTTTTGATAGACAGTCATAAACACATTTACGCCTTCTACTCTGCTCTAATCCATATTCTTTTTCTATACTGTTATTATACACTTTTCAGCGTTCATGAACACAGCCTCATCAAGAATTTTGCAGGAAAACACACAAACCTGGCAACCCTGAAGCCACATCACCAGGATGTCTAGTTACTGATGAAGTGATTACAATACGCTTGTGAGGACCGGACACGTAAATCATTAATAACAGTGTGATCTCTGCAGATCTGAACCTGATCCGGTTTATATGCAGTGTGAACACAGGATGTTCCTAATTACATCAATAACCACACAACTCTCTTCACCCACAGACGGGGCTGAGAAACGGAGGAAAAGGCATCCGGGTGGATGGTTTTAACATGGGCAGCCTGGCCCGTCTGTGGTGGAAGCTCATGCATCAGAGAGGAGTTATCACATCAGCGTCATCATTAATAACCACCGAAATGACGTGGAGGCATCGGGGTGAGAGAGGCGCTCGTCTCGGGTTACATCATTAGTCCTCTACGTGCCGCGTTTAGACACACTGTCACTTCATAACACTCCTGCCAGACAAAGGAATGTGTTGGACTTGAGACACTTCTCCACAGAAAGCCGTGGATGGCCATGGTGTGAGGGATGATGGATGAAATGAGGCGCATATACGATTGGAAGAATAACGTTTTCTCAGAGCGATGGGGTCCGCGGAGCCTCTGGGTTAAAGCAGACTTCCTGTGTTTTTACAGGAATGTTGCTTCATTACTCTATAAGCAGAGCAAACCCTGAGGTGCTGATGAAAGCCTTGCCTTTAATCTACTCTACAGCCATCTTCAGAACCTCCTGCCTAGACAAACACGGGTCTTACCGAACCTGGACTCACAGAACAGAGCTGAGGAGGTGGGAGGAGAAGGAGGTACGTATGAGAGAGAGAGAGAGGTAAAGCAGAAGCAGAGAGAGGCTGAGACGTGATGGTGAGGGCACTGTGAACAGCCTGACAGCTGTGAATGGGCTTTTAGACTGTGATGGGATTGAACGGTAGGTGGAGGTGAAGGAATGAGGTGGATGTATCAGAGCACAATCCTGGTTCTACCATCCTGTATAGTTCAGAACCAGCACACCAGAGTCTAATGTTCTGGACCAGGTTGAAGTTAAAATGTGCAGGGTGGTCAACCTCCAGGACCAGGACTGAGGCGGGGAAATGGGATGTATGGATGGATGTGGGTTCATGCACAAGGCTGAGGAATTGATGGGGTGGGTGTTCTACGGGCAGAAGGAATGATGGAGTGGCTTGGAAGTGCAGGTGGAAGAGTGTCAAGGGAATATAGTGTGTTTAATGGGATGATGGAGTAGGAGGACAGGGAAAGATGTACTGGAGTGCGGATGGAGGAATGGAGTGTGTGGAGTGCGGGTGGAGGAATAGAGTGTGTGGAGTGAGGAAGGAAGAATAGAGTGTGTGGAGTGTGGATGGAGGAATGCAGTGTGTGGATGGAGGGTGGAGGAATGGAGTGTGTGGATGGAGGGTGGAGGAATAGAGTGTGTGCAGTGCGGATGTAGGAATGGAGTGTGTGGAGTGAGGAAGGAAGAATAGAGTGTGTGGAGTGAGGATGTAGGAATGGAGTGTGTGGATTGAGGGTGGAGGAATGGAGTGTGTGGAGTGAGGAAGGAGGAATGCAGTGTGTGGATGGAGGGTGGAGGAATAGAGTGTGTGGAGTGAGGATGTAGGAATGCAGTGTGTGGATGGAGGGTGGAGGAATAGAGTGTGTGGAGTGAGGATGTAGGAATGGAGTGTGTGGAGTGAGGAAGGAAGAATAGAGTGTGTGGAGTGAGGATGTAGGAATGGAGTGTGTGGATGGAGGGTGGAGGAATGGAGTGTGTGGAGTGAGGAAGGAGGAATGCAGTGTGTGGATGGAGGGTGGAGGAATAGAGTGTGTGGATGGAGGGTGGAGGAATAGAGTGTGTGCAGTGCGGATGTAGGAATGGAGTGTGTGGAGTGAGGAAGGAAGAATAGAGTGTGTGGAGTGAGGAAGGAGGAATGCAGTGTGTGGATGGAGGGTGGAGGAATAGAGTGTGTGGAGTGAGGATGTAGGAATGGAGTGTGTGTGTGGCAGAAGAATGGTGAGGGTAGAGAACGGGTGAAATAAGGATGGAGGATTTGGTTGAGTGAAGTCTGGATGGACAGATGGTGGAGGAATTGGGCAGGTCAGGCTGGGAGAATGGGAGGGTGGAGGTGGATGGAGGCAGGCAGGTGGAGGTAGGTGAAGTTTTAGAGAAAAGTCAGTACTGTACCACGCTGTATCTCTGAAGTAATGCACTAGCTCCTCCACTCCTGTGCCAGGGGCAGTTTGGGAGAGGCAGAGGGAGAGACAAGGAGAGGAGAACTCCGTCAGTAGAGGGAAGAACACGGACCGCGGGTGGGGACACAACACAACACACTCACACACTCGTTCTCTCACGCACAGCAACCCACAATCTGTTCACACAGTGATCAGAGACCCAGTCAGCGTTTGATATGGTTCAGCCTCATCCAGCTGTGCCAATGGCTTCATGCATGGCATGCCAGGGCATAAACAAAGTAAACAAAAACAAACAACAAAACAGACACTTCAGGACTGGGGATGTGGGGGCTGCTCTTCACCTTTGCACTCGTTAAAGAGCCCCCTGACATCACCTGCTGGAATATGAGTGATAGAGGACTCAAAAAGAAAGAGGGGGAGAGAGCGAGACAGAGAGAGAGACAGAGTGAGAGACAGAGAGAGAGAGACAGAGAGAGAGACAGAAACAGAGAGAGAGACAGAAACAGAGAGACAGAGAAACAGAGAGACAGAGAAACAGAGAGAGAGCAAGAGACAGAGAAACAGAGAGACAGAAACAGAGAGAGAGACAGAAACAGAGAGAGAGACAGAAACAGAGAGACAGAGAAACAGAGAGACAGAGAAACAGAGAGACAGAAACAGAGAGA
>BRDA01012811.1:49230-65861 GCA_036984385.1 Crenuchus spilurus | reverse complement strand
TATATATATATATATATATATATATATATATATATATATATATATATATATATACACTAATATCAGTAATGTCTGTCTCTCTCTGTCTCTCAGCAAGTGAGGATGAAGATAAGGATGATGATTTTAGAGCTCCTCTCTATAAGAATGTGGAGGTGAGGGGTGTACAGGTGAGGATGAAGTGGTGCTCCACCTGTCACTTCTACAGACCACCCCGCTGCTCACACTGCAGTGTGTGTGATAACTGCGTGGAGGTGAGACACACACACACACTTTTTTACAGTCCTGAACTCACGATCCTCGTATCATAGTAGCAGCGCCTTAGTTCGCTGAGCCACTCGGGGCCCATTCTAAATGTTTTTAATGATATTATTATCATAATAATAATATAAATTATTATTATTCATAATTTTAAAGATAATTAATATAATTTATCCCTTTATTTCCCTTATTATATTCAGCATCCTTTGCATTATATTGCATTTTAGATACATGAAAGATGCTATAAAATTGAAGCTTAATAATAATAATAATAATAACAATAATAATAATAATAATAATAATAATTATAATAACAGTAATAATAATTATAATAACAGTAATAATAATAATAATAATAGCGATTTGTGTGTCTCTCTGTGTGTGTGTTTCTCTGCAGGATTTTGATCATCACTGTCCTTGGGTCAATAACTGTATCGGTCGGAGGAATTACCGTTATTTTTTCCTCTTCCTGCTCTCTCTGAGTGCTCACATGGTCGCCGTTTTCTCCTTCAGTCTCTTCTTCATTTTACATCATCTACAGTCGCTCAGCGCTCTGCACACTACCGTCACGTATCCTTCCACCTCTCACAGGAAACATAGTCCCTTATAGACACGTCAGGCAGACGGACAGACACATGAGGCAGACAGAGACATTAGACAGACAGCTAAATAGATGTAAGTCTTTACCAGAAGACAGTTTATTATTATTTTCTTTTGTATAAATGGATGAATAGATGGATGGATGTATAAATGAATGGACGAATAGATGAGAGATACTTTATTAAATGTAATGATATAGCAGCCCTGTGGTGGTGGTGCTGTTGTTGTTGCTGGTGTTGTTGTTTGTTGTCCTTGACTCTCTCTCTTTTAGGTTGGTGGTGATGTGTATCTCTGGTCTGTTCTTTATTCCTGTTATGGGTCTCACAGGGTTCCACATGGTTCTGGTGGTCAGAGGACGCACTACTAATGAACAGGTGAACCAGAACCAGCACCGCACACTCACTCTTCTCACAATGTGTCCAGAAGTATCTGGACAGTTCTTCAGCTGAATGAATTCAGCAGTAGAGTAGACATTACTGTCTATTAATGCACCTCTATTAATATTTATTATACTATACTATACTATATTATTATAATATACTATTAGCATGCAAACATTATATTAACACACAAGTATTGCCCTATAACATATACAGTATGGACTTGTAGTAATATATAATAATGTATTATAATCTCTCTCTCTCTCTCTCTCTCTCTCTCTCTCTCTCTCTCTCTCTCTCTCTCTCTGACACACACACACACACACACACTCTGTCTGTCTGTCTCTCTCTCTCTCTCAGGTGACGGGGAAGTTTCGTGGGGGAGTGAACCCTTTTACTCGTGGTTGCAGTGGCAACGTGAAACACATTCTGTGTAGTCCTTTAGCTCCAAGGTACACACACTATACACACTCTACACACAGGCACACTATACACACACACCCACACTAGTAAGCACAGCACACACACTGACTGTGTGGTTTAAACTCCTGTGTGTGTGTGTGTATGTGTGTGCAGGTATATGGTCGACCCCAGGAAGAAACCCAGCATTCCCATCAAACCTCCGTTCCTCCGACCTGCACTGTCCGACCGGAACGTCACTGTTAAACTCAGCGACAACGGAGTCCACAGCAGCATCCTCAGAACCAAAGTTAGTTGAGTTCAGACAAAAGAATCTGTTTTGTAGAGCTCACACCTGTAGATGTAAAAGAACAGGTGTGGGCGGAGCTAAGAAAGAACAAATTTAGGCAGAGCTCTGAAAACTCATTTGTGGGCAGAGTTATGAACACATTTGCATAGATCTATTGAAAAGCAAGGTTGTGGGTGAGGCTATGAAGGTACATTTGTGAGCAAAACTGAAAGAACATGATTGCTTGGAGATATTAAATCAGATTTGTGGGTGGAGCTATAAAAGAACACATTTCTGGGCGGGGCTGTGTAAGTTCATTTGTGGGCAAAACTGTAAAAGAGCACATTTGTAGACGAGGCTATGAAGGAATACATGCTTGGATAAGACAAATAGATCACTGAAAATGTCATCTACACAGTAAATCTGCCAGTGTTAAATCAACACTATCGGAGTTAAATTAACACTGAGAGTGTTACATTTTGACACCCTCAGGGTTAATTTAACTCTAATAGTGTTGATTTAACACTGGCAGATTTACTGTGTATGCTTTATTAATACATACAGAGACAAAAATGTAAAAAAAAAAAGAATGAAAAACTAAATGAATATATAATGAGTGACATTGATGTTGTATATTGTGGGCTTTTGATTTACATAATGAATAATTAATCACTTGTTTAATATACAGTATATCAGTGCTAATGTCATATAAACAATAACTCTGATTCTGTTTACAGTCTAAAAACAGTCTGAATGGTCTTGGGGAGAAAAATTCGGACACTCAGCCGCCTCTTCCTCCGAAAGCTGAGCGTCATAACCAGTTGCAGAGTCAGCTCACCTCCAGTGAAGGCAAGCACCTCTAAACCTCCAGTTCACATTACTAATAATCTGATAATAAAGTCTAATTACATGCAGTTACACTGTATCAGTGTGGCGTTCAGCCGCAGGACCAGTTCACCCAAACATCATATTTACATTTCTGCCCTTATCTCAGATGTCTAGTTGTAATTATTATTATTTGGCTTGCTTTGCATTCAGTTTTAATTCATTTTATTTACTTAATCTTTAATTACTTTATCATTTACTGTTATTTACTTATTAATCTATTTATGACTTCAAATGGTCCAGAAACACTGTCGCTGTGCAGACTCTAAAATCCTTCATTTGCTTCATTTTCCATCCACCTGCTCCTCAGCTTCAGTAATCAGTGCATACATACATATATATACATAAATATATATTTATATTGATACATGTACGGTGTGTGTGACTTGTGTAGATATTTTACTGCAGAATCATGAGTCACTTTGTCTCTTTTAAACCTGCACTTCTGCTGCCCTCTGCTGGTGAGCTGTGATGCTGCAGCCTTTTCTTTGTACTGATTATATTTTTCTGCACTTTTCCAGAGAGTTCTCTCTCCAGTAAGCCCACCAACCCCTCAACTCCAGCCATGTACAGATACAGACCCTCCTTCGGCACCATACCAAAAGTGCATTACCACGCTACCGGAGAGAAGGTGAGGGCCCAAGTGTTCCTACTTTTAACACGTCAAGAGTCAAAACGTTTTAAAAGGCGTTTTTGTTGTGACAGTGGCACTAAAATTACATAAAAAATCTTTAGTTCTCATAGTAAGACCTGACTGGCTGATCTGTTGTAAAAATATTACGTGTATGCGCAGCTGTTTACACTGAAACACCTGCCCAGTTCTTTAGTATCAGGATTATTTCATTATTTTCATACAAATACAGGTGTGAACACATTTATAAGATATATAAACCACTTCAGAGAGGTCTGAGACACCGCTGACATCCAATAAAGCCAAACTACAACCAATACAACCAAACTTCCACCTAATACAACCTAAGCTCCACCCAATACGACTCTAACCTCACCCACATCAACTCAAAAGCCACAAAATACATCCAAAATCACACCCAGTCCAGTGAAACCATAGCCCAATATAGCCAGAACTCCAGGTTATACAGTCAAATCTGCCTCTAAACCTCTTTTTGTCTTTAGACTCAGATTCTTTTTTCCTTTCTTTTCTGGCTGTTATTTCTCAGGTGATGATGTCGGAGAACTCCCAATCATCGGCTGTCTTAGAGGAAAGAGGTCACGATTACCGCTCCGAACCCAATCTGGACCTGCCTGATTACGGCGCCGCTCCGCTTCACCGGACCTTCCAGTCGTCTCCGTTCCAGCTAGACTCGATTAGCGCCACGTCGCGCTCTCTCACTCTTAAACAGAGCGGCCACAGCAGGGCTGAGCACTCGCCACTGGGAGCCAGCAAACCTGACCCGGTCATTTCCACGCCGCACAAATACCCCCCTGTGTTTTCACCTGGAACTCTTTCTAACCGCAATGGGAGTTTGTCTTATGACAGCCTGCTGACTTCTAGTATAACGCCATCTGCAGGTGAATGTGTTACACATCCAGGTGTGCCAACCATGGGTTTCCATTCGCCTTTTTTACCCACGAAAATGTGCCATGTTCGTGGGCCTGAACTTCAAGGGCAGTCCGTCGCCTCCCCTTACAGCCCAGTTCGTACGGGGTTGGTGTACGGCCGCCATTCTCCTCACTTAAGAGAGAGAGAACGAGAGAGAGAAAGAGAGAGAGATCCATCGCCCGTCCGCTACGACAATCTCTCCAAAACTATAATGGCGTCCATCCAGGAAAGGAAAGAAATGGAAGAAAGGGAGAAGCTTGTAAACCGCCATGCTCAGCCTACCTACACCAATGATTCGGGACTCTTTGATGGCTGCAGCCAAATCCCACCTGGAGTGTGCTACCCTGATGGTCAGAGAGGACCTGGATCTAGAGGTTATGGTTCCCGAGACAACCTAATGGGGGTCGGATTGGTTGGTTTCACTCCCAGGACCCCCGTGCTCCGTTCCTCCATGTCCTCGCTAGTTCGAGCCCCCAGGACTTCCACTACCTCCCTCCACACGGACGCAGGAGGAGGGGGGAACCTCCAGTACCGCTCTCCAGTCCACCAACCCATCCAACTTCACCATTCTCCTGCAGCCATACCCAGATCTCCATCCTATTCACACCAGAAGGTCTCCTTCATCAGCTCCCTGGAAAGAGCCGAATCTCCACGCTTAGGAAGGAGGTACGAACCGCATTAGCATGGAGTTTATGTCGCCATCTCACATCCTCAGTTACACATTAACCTGTTTCACTTTTCATGAGGTATCCAGTACCAAAACTGACCAAATGTTCCAGTTCCAGTACTGAACCGCTACAGCAAAATTATATAAACTCTGGTGACTTTAAAGTGAACACCTAGTCTTCAGAGAATCCTACTTATTTTTAACCCTTTGGAGTTGGTGCTTCCGCCAGCGGGTTAAAACCAAAATTCTGCAAAAACACATATAACTCTGCGAGATTTTATCCTACAAACAAAACTAAACATACCCCGGAAACTTTTAAGGGTCTACTTTTCAAATATATGTAGCTTGCATCTAAATATATTTTTAGATTCTTGTGAGAGGAACTTAAATACACAAACACACGTTTCTCAGCGCGAATCAGAGGGCAGCACATTTTTCCCGTACTTTGCCATTCATATGGTGACGACATGGTAATTCCAGACATGCCAGTGGTGGAATAGCAGTGCAGGAATGTGCAAAAAGGAAGGTGCTCACCTGGACAAAGATTTCTCACACCTATTCCCCAAATATCCAAACTAAGACCCAGTGAATGAGAGGAAAATATTGTCACTTCACATTTGCTTTGTTTTACAAATAAAACCACATACAATTATTATAAACTGTAATAAGCAGTGTGTAGCCAACACCTCTGTTTATTAAGTTCTGAGCTCAAATATCTTGGCTAGAAATGTTTAGAGTGTTTTTTCACAATATATTAGCACATCTGAAAATAGGTTTTTGGAAAGTCTAAGTTTAGAGCAGAATTAACTTCCTGGAGTCTGAGGGCATTTCTGACACTCTGATATAGTTGACATGGCTTAACTTTTTTTACAAATTGCACTCATGTAAAATTTTTTTCCCAAAGTGTTGCACATACTTTTGTTTAGCACAAACTCAGCAACAACAGTGTCAAAACAGTAAGAATCTCATTAATCTACATTGTGATTAAATCTGCTCTAAAAAAACTATTTTCAGGTGTGCTGATATATTGTGAAAACACACTCGAAACATTTCTAGCCTGGACTTTTGAGCCCTGAACTGAACTAACATAGTTTGGCTACACACTAGTCATTAAAGTTTTTAGAAATTGTACATTTTGTGACACTCTGTTTTCCTCAGCCACTAACTAAATATTCCTACATTGAGTATTTATGAGATAGGTGTGAAAAACTCTGTTTGTCAACATTCCACAGATTCCAGGCCGCTGGAACCCACCAATGGAATGTCTGGAATTACCATGTTATTATCATATGAATTACTGCATGCGTCTTTTTGGCGGGAAAATATGTGCAGCTTTCTGACTCCTTCTCACAGACATGTCTCTGCTTATTTAATCTCCTCTCACAAGAATCTAAGCATATATTTCGATTCAACCCATATAAATTTGAGAATCAGTCCATGTAAAGTTTTCAGGTATGTTTTGTTTTGTTTCTAGGATAAAATCTTGCAGAGTTACATAAGTGTTTTTGCAGAATTTTGTTCATATGCCTCTGGCGGGAGAGTCACCTCCAGAGGGTTAATCAAAATTATAATATAATCAAATCAAAATACAGTGGTAACCCTACTTACAAGTTTAATCCGTGCAGGAGCTGAGCTCGTTAGCTGGTTTGCTCGTTAGCTGGATGCATTTTCCCCATAAGAATACATGTAAAACTGATTAATCCGTGTCAGCAGGCCAATATACAGTATACTTTAATATGCTAAATAATGTGTTTATATGGGTTTTTTAACAAATAAACGAAACGACGACGACGCTCGTGTAGGCTGGCCGCTAATGAGAGGGAGACCGATGGTGCTCATGTAGGCTGGCGGCTAAGGAGGACAGGAGGACGGGCGTACGTGTATGGCATGGTTACACTTATCATATGAAAAATAAAAGTAAAATTTATCTAACTTTCTTGTTCACTACCTTTTGCTACCTTAGCGTCGCTTTCACTAGCACTTTCACTTTCACTGGACAGCGGTCAAAGGTAATGACTGACCTCTTCTTCTACGCTAGCATCTAGGCGATGCTATGACCGCAGCGCCCCTAAGCGGTTTGGCATAGTTGAAGAAATTTACGCTACTAGTTAGCTGGAATTTTATTTGTTACCTGGAACAAAAATATTCCGAGATCTCGACTCGTTACCTGCAATACTTGTTAGTAGGGATGCTCGTAAGTAGGGTTACCACTGTAGATTTATGGCACTTTTTTTAAAATAATTTTTTGCCAATTTTCTCCCTTTCCCATTGTGGTAGTCGCTACTTAACCCAACCCATTAGTGGCTCTCCCCATCACTTTGCACTGTTCCTGACTTTAGGAGGGTGAAGACATGCTCAAGCCCCCTCCGTTGCGTGTGATACACCCACCACCTCCTTTCAAACTACCACTGATACACCATCACTGGGGAGCCAACGCGCTCGGAGGAAAGTGCAGGGTCTCTAGTTTTGAATGGACCAATCAGTAGACGCCTGAACCAGTGGACATTGCAATGTGTGAGTGATGGGGAGAGAGAGCGCCATCTACCCGCCCAGAGAGAGCACTGCCTGTTTTGCTCTCTGTAGGCCCCGGCTATTGATGGCAAACAGCATGACCGGGATTCGGATTTATGGCACTTTTACTTTTTTGCCACTGTTGTTGTTCAATTTGTGCTGATCAAAAGCCTGTGTAACAGTCTGGGAAAATTATTTTAGACGGGTGTAATTTGTTAAAAAATTGTCATGTCAGAATACATCAGAGTGTCTGAAAATCCCTCAGACTCCAGGTGGTTAAAGTGGAAATGTTGCTTCTTTTTAAAATTTAGGCATTTCTTCATCACTGTGAGCTCCTTATAGTTGAAACATCTCACATATGGAAGCATTGCTTCCTTTAATAATAAAAATAAAAGCCCACCAGGCCACAGAAGTATTTAAAAATGCACAACTCTGAGTTTATAATCAAATCTATAATGTTCTCTCTGTCATTTCTCTTGTTTTCTCATTGGTAGAGAGGACCTGGGTCAAAGTAAAGCAAACGGGCAGCCCAAAGGCCAAGGGCGAGACTGCCACCTAGGGACACACTCCGGATCTGCTCTCAGCCCCAGCAGACACACCAACATCAAAAAGGTGACGGGAGTGGGCGGGACTACGTACGAGATTTCGGTCTGATGGGGAGTTGAACCGACTAATCCCTGTGTGAAGAAGCACTGCCATGACAACCAACACTATAAACAACAACAACAACAGCTACATCTGTGCAAAAAGTGAAAACTTCTCTTTTTACTCTGATATTAATGAACACTGTAACCGACCAATCACAGACTTTCTCAGATGGGACTGATGGTCCAATCAGAGAAGGTTTTTTTTCACTGTGCCTGTCTCTACCCTGTTTGGTATCTGAAGGGACGTGTGTGTGTGTGTGAGAGAGTGTTTTATAGGAATAGTCCAGCATTTCTGACCCTAATCTCTCTCAGTCACAGGCGATTGTCTCAGCATTTCTCCCTGAGCTGAGAAAAGAGCAGAAAGTCCAAATATAAGTACAACAGAGCAGAGGCTGAAATCAGGTACAGGTGTTAAGATGAGACAGACAAAGTCTTACTGAAACTGTTCTGATGACTATTATTCAGTTTTATATCACTGTAGTGCAGTTTTACATATTTACAGCTGAATTCAGTGTCTCATTGACTTCTGATATGAAGTTATCAGATTTTCTGCTCTTCAAATTGATGAAATGTTTATTTAAAAAGCTAATAATCAGCTCAAACTCTTCCTCTGCTCAACTTGAGGACATCAGAGTTTATGCAATTCCTGCAGATTTCTCTTAAATCAAAATCTGTAGTTCTGTATCTCAGTTACATAAACATCATTATGTTCAACAGTCTCCTGATCTGTCTTAAAGGATCATGTTATTCTGAATACTTAACAGAAATCATTCTGGTATCTCTTGGGATTTCTTGCAATATTCTGATATCTCCTGAGGTATTCTGATATCTCCTGAGGTATTCTGATATCTCCTGAGGTATTCTGATATCTCCTGAGGTATTCTGATATCTCCTGGTATCTCTTGAGGTATTCTGATATCTCCTGATATCTCTTGAGGTATTCTGATATCTCCTGATATCTCTTGAGGTATTCTGATATCTCTTGAGGTATTCTGATATCTCTTGAGGTATTCTGATATCTCCTGAGGTATTCTGATATCTCCTGATATCTCTTGAGGTATTCTGATATCTCCTGAGGTATTCTGATATCTCCTGATATCTCTTGAGGTATTCTGATATCTCCTGATATCTCTTGAGGTATTCTGATATCTCCTGAGGTATTCTGATATCTCCTGATATCTATTGATGTATTCTGATATTTCTTGAGGTATTCTGATATCTCTTGATATCTATTGAGGTATTGTAATATGTCCTGAGGTATTCTGATATCTCTTGAGGTATTGTGATATGTCCTGATATCTCTTGAAGTATTCTGATATCTCCTAATATCTCTTGAGGTATTCTGATATCTCTTGAGGTATTCTGATATCTCCTGAGGTATTCTGATATCTCCTGAGGTATTCTGATATCTCCTGAGGTATTCTGATATCTCCTGAGGTATTCTGAAGTATTCTGATATCTCCTGAGGTATTCTGATATCTCCTGATATCTCCTGAGGTATTCTGAAGTATTCTGAAGTATTCTGATATCTCCTGAGGTATTCTGATATCTCCTGATATCTCCTGAGGTATTCTGAAGTATTCTGATATCTTCTGATATCTCTTGAGGTATTCTGATATCTCCTGATATCTCCTGATGTATTCTGATATCTCTTGAGGTATTGTAATATGTCCTGATATCTCTTGAGGTATTCTGATATGTCCTGAGGTATTCTGATATCTCTTGAGGTATTCTGATATCTCTTGAGGTATTCTGATATCTCCTGATATCTCTTGATGCCTTCTGATATGTCCTGAGATCTCTTTCTCTTGAGGTATTGTGATATCTCCTGATGTATTCTGATATGTCCTGATATTTCTTGATAATGGTGACTGAAGACATACAGTTCCACCACTAGCCGCTATTAAAAGCAACAATATAAACCTGTTATAAAGAAATTAAGGCTTGTTCTACAGCTGAGAAGTGAAACATCAGTCCCCACATTCACCTTCTCATCCAGAGATTAGGAGATGAAACTCTTGTGGTCTCAAACAAGAAGAAATGAAGTAACTTTGTGATGAAAAGCAGTCCAGTCTGTATGGAAAACTGGACAACATATTTATTACATAACTCTGGTGTCCTCAAACTGAATATAGTAAATTAAAATGACATTTTATGTTCAGCAGACAGACATTAGTAAGAAAAATGCTGAGTTATTCCTTTATCAGAGTAGTTCACCTAGAAATCATATGTACTCATTCTTCCACTTCCCTCTGATGTAGATCAGCTGCGACTTGTTTAGAGGCCAATTTTTACTTTTTTTACTAGAACTGGAGCTGTGAGGCTAACAAACATTAGAACTCAAAAGTCACACAAATGGCTTTATTGTTAATGTAAAATACATCACTGAAAGTTCTCTGAACCCACTCAAAGCTTTTCCAGATGTTTGTGAAGGTCTCTCAGACTACTTGGTGTGGTTTAGGACACAGTCAGATGTACTTTGAGCTTTTAAAAGTAACAAAAACTGAAGTGTCGCCCATAACAGTGAGGTTTTCTTCATTTTTATAGTTCAGAGTAAGTCATACTGCTCTACTATAGCAACCACCTAGCAACACCATAGCAACCAGCTATTCTGTCTATAGTTGTTAGGTTTTATAGTTCACAGTAAGTCTGACTGTGTCCTAAACCACACCCAGTAGTCTGTCACACCTTCACTAACATCTGGGTGAGTTTTGAGTAGCTTCAGAGAAGCGTTGGCAATGTATTTATACAGAAACTGTTGTGCTATTTAGGTGACTATTGAGTTATAGTGTTTGTTAGCCTCACACCTTTCATTCTAAACTAGAGAAGAAAAATTAGGACTCCAAATATGTGTTGGCTGATTGATTTTCTCAGTCAGTGGACAAATGTTGTAAATATGACTTCCTTTAGATGTCAGTAGAGGACTGCCTGACAGCCTTATTGTGTCCCTTTATTGAAATGGTATTAGAGAAGAGTTTGGGTTTAAAAAACTATGAAGCATCAAGTTTTAACATTTTTCTCTCAGAAAAGGGCTGAATATTCCTTGTGTCAGTTTATTAATGTCTCTAATAGATCTCTGATTTGGTCTTCCTGTAGTAATGTTATGTCCATGTTAGGAACAGGTCTAAGCTGTTCAATGGAAACTTATCTCAGATTTGAAACATTTTAGTCTCCGATGGTGCAACAGCAGTGATTTTTTAAAAACATCATTAATATTTCCCATAGTGATAAACAGTTTTGACCTGGATTTCCTAATATGGATGTGACATTACTAGGACGACCGCTTCCGTGGTCAATATTGAATGCAAAGGTGCTCAGTTCTGCTATATTTGTGTGTAATCAACTTTTCTACCATCATGAATGTGTAAGAAACTACCTTCCAGTATCAACTCAACCATCTCCAGTTTAATCCACAATTTTTGACTATTAGTTTTGCATAAAAAAAATGTGTATACAGTCATATGCAAAAGTTAGTACAACCCTAGTCAGTCTGTTTTCTAAATGTAACATATTGGATACAAATGAAACCTTCAACATTTAGTAGTTAATAAATCAGCATTTAGTTTTACCAGGGCTGCACTAACTGCACAATGCTTTGTGCTGCTGGTATAAATGTCAAGTTATTAATTAATATTAAAATTCCAAATATTTTATTTTAAAAGTTCAAAATGTATTAAATAAAATAAATGTGTACTTTATTATAATAATAATAATAACAATAACAATAACAATAATAATAATAATAATAATAATAATTATTATTATTATTATTCACAAAAAGTATGTAAATATTTCACAATAATTCTCAAATTTTGGCCTAATACATTTCTAGCCATTTTTTATTTTAATATTAAATGAAATTCAAAATCCAAAAGTTGTAAGTACTAAGTGATTTAATTAGACTGGAAGTTTGAGATTTATATCAGCAGTGACTGCACAGTGATCAGGTATTTTTTTTTCTAAAGTGTAAAAACATCCATTTGTGATGTCACCGAGTCAACCAGTAGGTAGGATGATATGTGACTGATGCTGCTGCAGAATAAATGACTGTAAAGCTGCACAACATGGAAAACATCTTTTTATAGATAAACTGTAACATAAACTGTGATGATGACACTGTTTATATTTAACTATGTTCATGTTGATGGTTAAATATCATAAAATTGTTTACTTTTTATTGGATTACATTAAGACACTGATTCATCAAAACATCCAGAACCTACCTGATCTGGATTTGTGATTGGTCAGGATGATCACAGTACATTGTAACACTCACTGTGATTGGCCAGAGGGCTCATCTGCATATTGTAGTCTTCTGTGAATATTAGTATCACAATAACGATCAACACAGGACACATTGTGCAGCCCATTGCGTGGAAGTGATCCAACAGGTGAACCACACCTGTACTGAATGTCAACAGGTATCAGTTAAAGGAACGGTTGACCCAGAAATTATATTTAAATATCCCCTGCTTACCTCAGGTGTAGTCTGTTTGTTGACATCTGGATGCAGTTTGAGATGAAAGTAAGTGTAACAGTGTGTAAATATGATTTTTGAGTGAACCACTCCTTTAAAGCATATCCCTATACTGAACTTTAACTGGAGTTTATATCAGAACGATTGTAGCCCATTTTCACAAACATCCAGCTTTATATTTGTTGTTTTTTTGTTATGCTATTTATTATTTTATATTCATCCATCTACTGTATAATTGGTCTATCTAAGCCCCGCCCATACAAATGTGAGTGGAGCTATGAAAGAACACATATGGGTCGAGTATCGAAAAAGCACATATATGGGCTGAGCTACAAAAGAATATTAGTGAATATGGCTACAAAAGAATACAATTGTGGGTGGAGCCACAAAATAACATGAGTGGAGATATGAAAAAGCACATGTGGGCAGAGCTATGAAAGAATATTTGTGGAAGGAACATGCTGAAGCTGTTCAAGGAACAAGTTGAAGCTAAATGAGTGTAGCTACAAAAAAAAAACAGATTTGTGGGTGGAGCTTAGATAGGTCATTCACAGCTACACCACAAGTTTTTTTTATCTTTTATTTTTTTTATACCCAGCATTTGATCTGTTTGATATATTTTGCTTTTTTATATCGGTATTTGAATCTGGAGTGGGTGTTAAGATTCTGAGTGGATTTTGACATGCATAACTTATAATTTATGTGTAAAAATGACTTAGTATTCATTGCCATGTGATTATTTTTCTCAGAAATAAGTTTGTATGTGTTTTTTCAGATTTTGAAGACAGAATGTGGGGAGATTGTTGATAGAAAATGAAAACTGCCTTGTTTTGTGTAATGCTGGAATTAATCTGCTGTCATATTAGAACATTATTGAGATTTTGGTTCGATTTATGCTAGTTTTTTTACATTTTTTAAAAAAGGTAAAACAGTGTTTAATGTACTGTGCTTTACTGTAGTTACTGACATCCAATAAGATTTAAAGGGGAATTCAAAATTTTTTCAACATTTCTGCTTATGTTAATCATATAAACAAACATCTTAACACAAAAATGTCAGTTTAATTTACTCTCCAAACCCAGGAGTGAACCTACTTATGGTTTATATATAATGTTGGTGATGCTAAAATAGTGAAAAATAATTTTGCATTACAACACCCTCCACCATGAATTGATTTTAAAAATAGTCACAATTATCATCAGACAGTATGTTTATAACCATCTGATGTAATAAATGTCTGTGAAGAGCTTTTAGTGATTTCAGACGTCTGGTTACCATCAAAACCACTGATAGCTGTTCTGTGTAGAATTTTTTATAGTTTCACACCAAACCATCACTTAATGAGTCTATTTACATCTTAACATTTAAATATGCAGAAATTTTGAAATCAAATCACTGATTTTTTCCTTTAAATCTTTCAGGGGGCTTTGCTCATACTTGATCTTGTATAACATTTATTTAATCACATACTTTCATACATGACTTTTATATGCCTCATTCTGTCCAGAATACTTAAGAAATCTGAACATTTTCAATGTTTTGTCCTATGAAATCAGTTTTTGCTCTTTTTGAAGAAAATAAATGTCTGTTTTTTTTTTTCTTCCTCGCTGTCTGGAACAGCAAACAATTCTGGAGGAAAATATATTGAAAAACAAAATGTGTAATTACAGATATTAAGAATAAGAGTATATGACTTTCTGTTTAAATGAAGAATTGTGTTCTGAAAAAAAAAAGAAAATATAGTTTGATATCAAGGTACATCTCTTATTTTTTGTTCATCCAAGAAAAAAAATATCTGAATAAATATAGCTTGAAAGTTAAACATTTTCCTTGTCTGTCTTCTATGACTGTGTAAGTATATCAGTGAGTAAGGTACTTGTTCAGATTATGTTCATGAGTTTAAGAGGTTTTAATGGTCATTTCAGCTATATAGAGTATGCTACATAATGAAATGAAGCAATGTTCCTCCAGGACCAGGTGCAACACTGAACACGAGGCACTGACAAAATAAACATGCAGTCATACATGACATATACTATAGTACAAGCCTTCTGACTAGATTAAGACACATTACAGGACAAATGTACTGAGTAACACTCTAGTAGGGAGAAAGATTACAGGCTACATTATTTGTGTAATTGTGCAAAGCACATGTGTGGATTGTGCCAATGTGCAAATGATGTGATATTTAGTCCCCGGGAGTCAGACTGTGTGTGTTAAGGAGTCGAGGGATGAAACTGTTGGACAGTCTAGAAGTCTAGACAGTCCTGTTGGGTCTGAATGCTCTGGTATCCTTTACCAGAATGCAGCAGATGAAGAGACCATGTGATGGATGTGATGAGTCCTCCACCATGCTGAGAGCTTTCTGAATGCAGTGCTTGTTGTAAATGTCTGTGAGAGATGGGAGAGAGACCTAGAGCACCTGGTATTGTTTTCCTCGCCAACACGTTCTGTGCTTCGAACCACAATAATCCCAGGACACGGGAAAATATCTACCAAAAGTGGTATAAGGATGGACATGGACAGGACAGAGTCACAGGCTCTGTGTTGAACAGGTTTGACTTTGGGCTTATGTTATTTAAACTTACAAATTCAGGTGGTTATTCCACAATAATAATAATAATAGAAATAATAATAGTAATATAATATAATAATGATGATGATGATGCATGGGTGAGAGAGGAATACATGAGCGAAAGCTGAGAGAAGTCCTGCTGGAGATGCTGAGATCAGAACTTTACAGGAGAAGGAAAACCTTCCTGTCTATAATGGAGGTCAATGGAACCAGACGTCGTTTTGGGTCGTTGTGGACGGAGAGCGTGCGCGCGCACCCGGGCGGTACGTGCGCGCCCCCGCTGCCGCAGGTGAGAGAGAAAGAGAGAGAGAGAGCGAGAGCTGTGTGGGTGTGTGTGTATGTATGTATGTATGAGTGTGTGAGTGTGTGGGAGCTGCAGGATGATGAAGGTGAAGCTCGTGCTCTCTGTTTGTTTGCTGTGGCTCGGCGCGTGCGCAGCTAAACGAGTGAGTAATATTTATGTTTACGTTTATGTTTATGTTTGTTGACCAGTGTCAGCGGAGCTCTGAGTGTCCTCGCGGGCTGCTTCTGCTTTTAGCTCAGTGTGTGTGTGTGTGTGTGTGTCAGGTTCATGCCATGTTTTGGGGACATGCTTAAACAGACATTATGGGGACTTTGTTCCTTGTGGGGACCCCAAAATGTAAGTCATTAAATTTTAAGGTCCATGCATGTTTTAATGTTAGAGTTAGGCTTAGGCTTAGGACTAGGTCTAGGCTTAGACTTGGGAGTTAAACTTTGAGTTAGGGCTAGGTTTAGGCTTAGGGTTTTAAGTTTTGATTGTTTGCAGGAAATCAGTGAAAGTATGTAATATCCCCACAATTCAAAGAAACTAACGTGTGTGTGTGTGGTCTGCTCTGTGTGTGGTTGCAACACGTGTGTAGAGTTTATAGGACAGGTTCCCCCAAAATAATATTTTTGCACATCTTCCCCACTTTACTCCAGCTGTAGCTCAAAATAAAACTTGATTGGAATCCAGATTTTTTTGCTTCTTATTTTTGAGGTATTATGTGAACATTGCTAGCACTTGAAGTCAGTGGTCACCTAAATAGCCCAGGGTATTACTTGCAGGATGACTTACTGTGGGCTTTGGTTAATTTTGCTATAATGTTGTGGGAGGAACATAGCTGTTTGGTAACACTGCAATGTAGAGACCATGTAAATTTTATGAATGTTTTTGAGCAAATTTCTGTTGCTGTCTTTGAAATGTGGTCAGTGTGGTGTCAAATAACGTTAGGGGAAACAAAACAAAAGGTTGTCAGAGTAATTGTGTTTGCAGAGGTACACAGTAAATACAAACCGGATTCCAAAAAAGTTGGTACACTAAACAAATTGTGAATAAAAACTGAATGCAATGATGTGGAGATGGCAAATGTCAATATTTT
>BRDA01012811.1:38149-49130 GCA_036984385.1 Crenuchus spilurus | reverse complement strand
TATTGTGATGTTTTTGCTGTATCGACCTGCCCAAATGGGGCGCAATAACCAGTAAAGCCTTATATAAACCCCTCTGGCCCCGCTCTTCATTAAAGCGCTGTTTCACCAAACACCACAGCTTGTCTTTGTTTCCCTGAGAGAAAAGGAGGCATCTTTAGTCGTTAGTGGGTGCCAGCGCAGACTGGTGATGTAACACAGCCTGGATGTTTGGCGTTGTAAGAATGCCCCCATTTCCTACCCCGAACAGTGGCACTCGGGGGCCATTCATGTGAAGTCTACCATGCACATTACTCCGCACCAACCAGATCAGCTGCTCTTATGGTAGAGCCACCATAATGACCCAATTGTCCTCATTTAGAAAGAGGGGAATGTGAACGCTTCTATTTTTTCTCCTTTAACTTATTGAATAATGCGGCACTAGTTAAAAGGATTGTGTTATGGAACAAATTTTTTTTTTATTTGTGAAAATGGTCATTTCCTTCAATAGTTCATATGTAGAACATGCTGTGATGATGCCATGTTATGAATTTGGCTCCTAATGCATTTACATTCTGCCTTCACTGAAAAGATAAGTGATAAAGTGATGGAGATAAGATATTATCACATATTCAGAGCTGGTTAAGTGTGAAACTCTCCATTCTACAGTCAGAACAGTTTACAGTGGTTTTGATGGTAACCAGACATATGAAGTCTGCTATTACATCAGACAATTATAACACACTGTCAGATGTCTGATCAAAGTCTGGAGAAGATTATCAACTAAAATCAGTGGAGGGACACATGCAGGGTATTGTACAGTCAAACACAACTTATATCAGATGTATCACTGTTGTACCATCATCACCATCACAAATATCGCTCTCGCTCTCATTCGTTGGGTCAGCTCATGTGTCGTCCCTGTTACTACTGTGTGTGATATCACATGAACCTGCAGTAAACTCATCTTGTACCAGCTGGAGTGTATTTTAAGCAACATTGCTCAGTTAGCAGAATAGCTGGAGATCTTAACTCCTGCTTGACTTTTGGATTAAAATCATAATTTATTTCATTTTCTAAGGAGGTAGATTAAGCCTAAGTGTTTTAGTGCACTGTGATTTCAAATTTAACTACTTACTTTCATGTTCGTGATCATCACAGTCAGTTTTAGTGCTGATGAGATATCTGATGTTCGATAAGTCTTCTACCAGCCCTGCTGCTGTCTGAAGTGTCTGTCTGAGCTTTTATTCACTAAATCTGACTGTGTCCTACAGCCTAACATAGCAACACCTTAGCAACAACATAGCAACACCCTAGCAACAACATAACATCCACAACAGATACCATGGCAACCACCTAGAAGCCACTTAAAATTCCATAGCACCTTAGCAACCATGTAAGATACAATAGCAACATAACAATAAATGTGATATCTTATCAGCCACTTTGAAAACAATAGCAACTACTTAGTCTTATCTGTAGTTTTTACATTTTAAATTTCACAGTAAGTCTGTCTCCTAAACCACGCCCACTTGTCTGTCACACTTTCACTAACAGCTGAATCAGCTCTGAGTGGATTGAAAGTCTGCTGATGTATTACAAAAGCCACTGGGCTATTTAAGTGACCACTGTTTGTTAGCAATTGTTGTAAAGTTATTTGGTTATCAATTACATATGTGTGTTGTGTGTATTTTTAGCTGCTTAAAATTGATGTCAGTGCTATGTTTGCTCTTGTTTGGTTTGCTGGGTTACTCTGTCAGTAACTGCATTTCTCGGCCAGCTGAAACAGCAATAAGAAACAATTTTGAGCTCAAAGCAGACAGTCTGTTTTTCAGCGAAGCCACATTATCCCTGGTCTTTTGTGCAGTCACGAATAAAAAGTCCATCTTGAATTTTACCTCTTAAAATATATTGTCTGTGGAATGCCTTTGATGATGGGACACAGATGAAGGAGAGTGGAAGAAGGGAAAACAGTTCCCTGAACTGAGGACCTCCCGTCTCAGTAGCTTTATAATTTCATTCCAGATTGATGGAGTTGCTTGGGGCGAGGCTTGTTACCTGTCTGGCAGTGTGGAGGTCTCGCAGCATTTTTCTTCTTTGTCCAGAACTTGGCCCAAAAGGAAACTCAATAAACAAGCAGGCCCCTGCAAAGGTCTGGTTCGGAGCGTTCTTCACCCGATTCCCATCTGCCTCCAATTATCCTGACGTCCCCTCCATCCTGTACACCTGGGAAATATTACTAGCATTTATATTTCTGCATTTGAAGAAATACCTCCCTGTGGTTAGTGAGGCAGATGGAGTGAACGGCTTTGATATGCAGTGGCTAAAGCAGGGGGGTTAAATAGTTCACATTTGGGAGCAACTGGCTTGAGGATAATTCATCAAATAAGGACATTAACACACCAATATTGAAACCTTGAGGGTTTGCCAATACCAACACTTGTGTGATATTACATTTTATTCAATTTAAAAACTGCTTTACAATGTTCATAAACTCTAGTCATTCTGACAAACTGTAATAGTCTACAGGAAGTATAGGGGGCGATATGACTTCTATTGTTTATTTAAAAAGTGCTCTATAATGTTCTACAATGTTCATATGATCCACACAGTCATTCTGACAGACTGTAATAGTAGTAGTCTACAGGAAATCAATCAACCATACATGACCTTATTTGTTTGTTTGTTTTTAGGTGTACTTTGAATGCGGAGCTAAGGTGGATGTTGTGGACATACAGGGTCTTATTTTGTCTCCGGGCTTTCCCTATAACTATTCCTCTGGTACCCACTGTGTCTGGCAGTTTTTTATACCAGTTGGCCACAAGTTGACAATGGAGATGTTTGATTTTGATGTTTTTGAGAGTCACGGTAGCCTGGGAAGAAACCCAACCACATCTACATTAATCCTGGAGGAGGAAGAGGATGATTTTGGCCTTTCTACTGGCTTATTGCTTTCCAAATCTAGCCTAGACACAAGTGACAATGTGGCGAAGGAACCACAGCAGGCCATGCAGAGAGAGGAGGTCAAGCAGGTAGTCATCCAAGAAGAGTCCAACAAAATGGAGATGGCTGAGGTCTCCAACTCTGCCAAACATTCTTTTGGCTCTCCTTCTGCTACACCACCAGATCCTCCACCTTCTCAACTGTTAACCGACTCTCAACCATCTGGAGATAAAGCCCAAAACTCAATATCCCCTCAGTCTTCAGTACCAGCAAATGAACCCAAAGGCAAAAAGGCAGTGCTTCCTACTACTCGTTCGATCATTGTCAAAGATGAAATCATGAGCCCGGAGACCCAACAGCCAGTGATGGACGCTTGCCCCCATGATGTTCTCTACATCTCAGACCTGATTACATTCTCTTCACGCTTTTGTGGTGCCAATCGTCCATCCAGCAATCAGCTAGTTTTCGGGTCTGATGTTGAAATGGTGGAAGTAATCATGGAGCTAATTACCACCACCCACTGGGGCCGGGGCTTCGCCCTGCTCTTCCACTATCACAACCACACCCAGGTGTCCACAACTGAAAGACAAAGGTCATTAGCACCCTCTGGTGCCACAGCGGACGTGCTGCTAGCTGTCATTAGTGGAGCTGCTTTCTTTGCCATGGCCCTCGCCAGCGTTCTCTGCATAATTTTGAGGTAAGAATGGAGGTTTGGGGGTGATGTCTGTGCTAGATGCCATTAGGGCACCCGCTTTCTTTCATATGATGATAATGTAAAATGTCTAAAAAATCTAGATCCCCATAAAATCTTAACTGTAAACACATACCAAGTTGTAGTGCTTGCTAAGCAGTTTCCTCAGAAGTGGAATGTCATAATGAATTTCAAAACAATAAAAATGTTCAGTTCACCTACACAGTCAAAATATAAATGAATGCTGTGCAGGATTTTCATTCACCGGAATGTCCAACCATCAATGTAACAACAGATGCTCAAAACCATGAACCGTTTGGCTCTTGTGATTCTTGTCTGAGTTGAAATGAATAGTTGAGAAATCATATTAACCCAATTTTCCATTTAACTCAGATGTAGATGAGCCAAGACATGTTGGGTGTCCAAACCCAATTTAATAACCTAAATAACCTTGTCCTTTCTATATAAACACATCTCAAAGCTGATCTTGATGTTAGTGAAGGTGTGACGGACTAGTAGGTGTGGTTTAGGACACAGTTTGCCTATAAAATGAACTATGAAATGTAAACAATATCGCTGCTAAAGGCAGACTTAATGGTTGCTATTGTATACAAGTGGTTGCTGTGGTGTTGCTAGCTAACTGCTGCTGTTTCATAGTTGGTTATTAAAGTGATGATGGGTTTTGCTAAGATGTTGGTAGGTGTTGCTAAGTTGTTGGGAGGTGGTTGTTATGGTATAGAAGTGGTTGTTTGGGTGTTGCTATGGTGTTGCTGGGTAACTGCTATTGTATCCTATGTAGTTCCTATGTTGTTGGGGTGTTGCTATGTTATGTTGTCAGATTTAATTTTGTCAGTGAACTATAAATATGAATAAAAGCTCAGCATTTCAGACAGCAGCAGAGCTGGGAGAAGACTGATCTTACATCTGCACTGATTAAAAACTGATTCTAGATCAGCATGTCCTGCTGGGTTAATTAGGTGACTATTGAGTGCTAGTGTTTTGTAGCAATGTTAGCCTATTAGCTCCACTTCTAAAAAGTAAAGAACCAATATTTGAATCCAGACATTTCTCAGATGATCAACTCCAACTGAGGAAAGAGGAGAATTGGTCTAACCTCTACAAATATACCCATTACTCAGATTTTGGGCAACATGGCTCTTCTACAGGTGCAGAGCTGGTTTTCTCTTTAGTTTGCGTTTGTTTAGTCGGCTCTTTCTTCTCTTGAAGGGCGATTATTATGTTCTTCTCCCTCGGTGGCACCGCTTTGATGTGAAAACCTGCTATTCATACCTGATCTTGTTAAAGATGCTGGCAGTAAATCTAGGCCACAGAAGTGAAAACAACAACATAAAAGGTAAAAAAGTAAAGTAAGCGAGCCGGTAGGGGAAACCAGGCAGTGAACATGTTCAGTAGATCAAATGAGTTCACTCAGATTTTTCTTTGTCAGTCTCAGAGTCAGGCTTGTAGAACCTGTAATCAGATCTCTCTCCAAATCCAAAATATACAAGATCAGTTTCATTCCCTTTGTTGGGCTCCTGCGTTACAAATCCGGTTCACCAAACTTCAATTTCTGCGGAACTTTAGACTTTCAAAGCTCTTTAACAGACAACTCAACCAGCACCAACAGTCAGGGTCAACCTGCAGCCGGTCCAGCACCAGAACTCTCAGCACACATCAGCTATTAAACAGAGAGGTGAGGAGAGACTGAGTCAGTTTATGAAGATGGAGATGATTAGGAGGGACATTTAGCCAGAAACACCAGTCCTACTCTTTTAGAGGACATGACCAGAGGACTTTTCAGTCTCATCTGAGTCCTTATAATAATAATAGTGTCTCTTACAGCACTTCCAGCAGGTTTCCCATCCAAGTCCTGAGAGGACCCAGACCTGTTTAGCACAAGTAGGTTTGTATGTGATGTTGTGGAAGTGCCACGGCTGCAGTTTTCACAATAACACAACATAACACCATCTCTTTGTGGACAGTAAGCCTGAGGTCAGTCCGTGGTAATGTTCTCCATCTCCAGACCACCAGGAGGTGCTGTTGGAGTGAAAGGAAAAGTTCACCTTAAATGTAACATAAAACATAAAAAAACTTAAAAGTGAGCAGGTTGTTGACCAAAGTCCAGCCGCGTCTAACCCCAGGAGGTAGAACTCAAGGGTTCTAGAATGGAAGCTCACTAGTGACTAACTACAACATGACTTGAGATGGACGTGAATTAATCCATCATGTTTGGATTGGCTAGTTGGTGTAATGGTAAACTGACTGTTGATTGGTCAGGGTGGAGGTTGGAGCAGGAGATCATGCCATTGGGATGGGATCTGCTCTGTGGAGCATAAACTGGTTCAATTCAGGAGCTACAAAGCAGTTTGGTTCTTCATCTCATGTGATTTTGTGTAATAAATAATGACTTTAAAATGTCTTTGTAAATGTTTGCTGGTTTGTTTTGTCATTAAATGACTGCTTTTAAAATAAGTTATGTGTTTAATGTGGTAGTAACTTCAGGCTCCTGCAGATGGTGCTGCATGAGGATGATCAGGCTATAAATACATGCAGGGTGTGCAATGGGAAAAGGTGGAACAGTGCAGTGAATGTCTCAGATGTTAATGATAAAGGAGTGATTGTATTTGGGTGCTAAAGGTCAGAGTGTGAAGGAAGTAGCTGAATTTGCAGGTGTATTGAAGTGTACGGTCATACAGGTCCACCAGTAGTGATAACAATTCCAGTCTACAGGACATTCTCCTCAGAATTGTGGCTTAAAGTGATGGACAGGGACCAGCGGCGGGTTTCACAGCTTGTGAATGAAAATATCTTCTCTTGCAGACAAGAATCAACACAGGTTCTTCACAACCAGTTTCTTAAAAAAACTGCAGACCATCAGCATGTGGAGCAGGCATTGTTTGGATTGTGGATCCTTGTCAGCACTGCAGTGACACTGATGTGGTGGTGGTGTGTTAGTATGTATGTATAAATGGACCAGACACAGTAAAGCTTTTAAACACCTGCTGCTCTGTGGGGGGTCCTGTGGGGGTCTTGACCATTGAAAAAGAATCTGAATAGAGTAACAGATGGACTAAGCCTGTACTTGGTGCACCTGTATGAGAGTGTAGATCAGATGGACAGTGAGTGTGACTGTTTCAGTAAAGTTCAGTGACCAGAAAGAACCTGAACATTAAACTCCGCAGGGAGCCGAGCAACTCTCGGGGTTTATCTGGAGTTTCCTGAGTCTTTATTGCAGAATAAAAAACATAATTGTTACCATCTAAAATCAGATCTTTATGAGGATGCAGAAGGTTCTCTGCTCTGTGCCAGAGTCGGTCGAGGGCCGGGTTTAAAAATGAGTTATTGTTGTTCTGGGTTCTTCTGAGAAGTTGTTTTGAGATGTTCTGAGAAATATTCACTGTGTCTGCAGTAAAAGCACAGCAGCTGTGTCTCTGCGGCTCTACCTGACTGTGGAAAGTGATTTAACAGAAAAACTTAGAGCTGTCGAGTCCTAGCAACAGTAAGGGACACAAACTCGGTGACCTAATGAAGAGCAGAGAAATCCAGACAAAGCTGATGTTGTTATTCTGCTGCTTTTTGTCTGCAGACCAAAACTCTGTGCAAAAGGATCCAACAGCACCTCATCCATCAACTGTGAGGTAGATCATCATTCCACACATCCCTGTAAAGTCTGTGTGTCTTTATTATACTTATACTCTAATGTGTTTATTTATATACAGTCTTATGTATAACATTATGTCATACTGACAGTCTACAGTCACAAATCAAAAAATAACAATATGGTGAAAAAGCTCTTTTGTTACTTAATCTGTCATTTTATACACATAGCATCCATATTTCAGTCCTTATGTTTTAATGTTGATCAGTGACTTACAGCCACAGTAATGTGATGGTCAGTAGTAGTGTTGGCACTGTGGGCATCTCCATAAAGCTTGTCAGCAGATGGAAGCATGAAGTGCTCTAAAATCTCCTGGTAGGTGTTGACTTTGGACTAAACACAGTGGACCAACACCAGCAGCTCAAACCATCACAGAAACTGTACACTGGACTTCAGACACCTCGGACTGTGTGTCTCAGCTTTTTTACAAATAAAATGTAAAAAGAGGACTTTGTACTGAGTAACAGTCCAGTTCTGGTTCTGCTCAGTCCAGGTAAGACACTTCTGATGCTGTCTCTGATTCAGGAGTGTTGATATGAGGAGTGTGACAGTTGTAGCTCTGAGAGATACACAGTATTTATAATGTTTATAGTCATTTACTCAAACTCACCATCAATAACTCTGAGCTAGAACTGATCAACATTAAAACAAATAAAAGCTGGATAAAAATAAAAATATTTTTTAAAGGTCATTTTTTTGTGGTACAACAAGTCAAGTTTATTTATAGAGCACCTTTCATACATCAGTCATTAAAACAAAAAAATAAAATATTAATCTGTAGAAGATAAAGAGTACAGAGCTAAATGAACATAAACGAAAAAATAAAAACATAAAATATGACTCAAAAATAGATTTAAAAGAGAAATTAGCCCAAATATAATCACAATAAGTTTTATTGTCCAGACATCCTTTATTTTCACACTGGAGCTACGAGGCTAATGGATCTGAATGACGTGTCTAGGCTTCTGTCATTTAGCCACATTAGTCTTCAGATATCGGATGTACTGTATCTAAGATGGAAATAAATTAAGATGTTTGGAGAACTATTATTTTTAGAACATGAATGTTTTGAGCTGCGAGTTGTTGTTGTGATTGTAATGTGTTCCAGGTTCCAGAGGGGGCGCCAAACTCAGGTGCTGATGGCAGTGAACTCCAGCTGGTGGCTCCAAATCACACAGAGCAAGTGTCCGTCCCTGAAAACAACACAAACCTGCCTCAGACAGGTACACGACACTCAGCTTGAGTTGATATTTTAATAAGGCTGTGAATGGGTGGCCACAATTTGGCCAGTTACCTCTGTGAGTGCTGTACAGGGGGCACCCGTCACCCATGATGTACGTCACATTGTATTCCTGTGGTTTTAGGCTTGATAGGTCCCCTGTAGGGATGGTCATTTCCTAATTTTTTATTGTTGACGATGACAGTAGTGAACACATTTCCATGATAGTGTGGTGAGAGTCATAAATGTGATGTTCATCATACAGACAGTATCACGTGCATTCTGTTCATTATGCCATCTAATGCATTTACACTGTTGTGTGTCTGAAGTCCAGTGTGCAGTTTCTGTGATGGTTTGAGCTGCTGGTGTTGGTCCCCTGTATTTAGTCTAAAGTCAACACCTACTATGATATTTTGGAGCACTTCATGCTTCCATCTGCTGACAAGCTTTATGGAGATGCCCAGCAGCTGCCCACAGTGCCAACACTACTACTGACCATCACATTACTGTGACTGATTGGAGCTATAAGAAAATGTACTTTTTCACTATATTCCATTTTTGTGATGTATAAACTGTCTTAAACGTCTGGTGGAATGTAAACAGCTGCACTAAAGTCTATAAAGTCACTGTCAACAACTTGTGGGAGACACCAAAACTGAGCTTCAAAGTGGTGACACTGGGCCCAGAGTGGCTCAGCAAGCTAAGACGCTGACACTATGACCAAGTTTGAATCCCGGTCATGCTGTTTGCCATCAACAGCCGGAGCCCAAGAGAGCAAAAATTGGCCGTGCTCTCTCTGGGCAGGTAGATGGCGCTCTCTCTCTCTCTCTCTCTCTATCATTTTCATATTGCAATCTCCACTGGCTCAGGCGTCTACTGATTGGTCCATTTGGAGCTGGGAATCCTGCTCTTTCCTCCGAGCGTGTTGGCTCCCCAGTGATGGTGTATCAGTGGTAGTTGGAAAAGAGGTGGTGACTGTATCACATGCAGCGGAGGAGGCGTGTGCATGTCTTCACTCTCCTAGAATCAGGAACATTACAAAAGTCATGGGTAGAGTCCTAATGGAGGGGATGGCTAATTGGCTACTACAACATTGGGAAGGGGATAAAAATTGTCAAAAAAAAAAGTGGTGACGCTGTCCTACCTCAGCACGTGTGTATTAAATCATAGTCTCCACAACTTTTGAGCGGTAGTGTACTTTTTACTTGTAGCTCCACTCTTCTGTTCCCCTCTTCTGACCTGAACTTAGGAATATCTCAGCCTCTTCACATTGTTCTGATGTAGTTCCTGCTTAATAATCTCCACCCTCTCAGAAATAAAGGTTGTGAGTCGGCCTTTCTCGTCACTGTGGAGGTGTTACTTAAGGTTACTTCCTTTATCCCACACTCTGAATGGACCAGGGTCACTTTTACTCAGCTATGCAGACCACAGCAGGACGTGTAATCTGATGATTATTGATAAACTGGAATACTTGGCCTGGTTATGTAATCTGTTATGAATAGAAGCGTTATGTTCTGTCCTCAACAGTTCACTTTCTGTTGTTTATGGCTGTCGCTGCCACAGTTATGTACAGGGGTTATGAGGAGGCTTCACTGGACCAGATTATGGAGAATAATTAGGTATAATGTATTTAACCACTGACTGCTCATGTTCGTGATGATCTTCTGTCTGTAGATGAATTTGTGATTAATGATGTCTAGTTTCTGCAGGATGAGTTGTTTGGGGCTGCATTTGGTATTCAGTCACTTTGTGTGTCACATTGTGCATGACTGTCTACTACACTACACACTATGTTCTGTAATCTATAATGTTCTATAATCTAAATCCCAGGTGGTTGCTAATATGTTGATTAGTAGCTGTTATGGTACCCGAGGTGGCTGCTAGGTTGTGGCTACAGTATCCCGGTTGGTTGCTAAGTGGTTGCAGTGGTATCCTTGTTGGATGCTAAGATGTTGATTAGTGGCTGCTATGGTACCCCAGGTGGTTGGTTGGTGGTTGCTATGGTATTCCAGGTGGTTTCTATGGTGTTGATTAGTGTTTGCTATTCTATCCCAGGTTGTTGCTAGGTGGTTTCTGTGGTATCCCAGTTGGTTGCTAAGGTGTTGATTAGTTATTGCTGTTGTATCCCATGTGGTTACTAGGTGGTTGCTATGGTATCCCAGTTGGTTGCTAATGTGTTAATTAATGGTTGCTGTTGTATCCCAGGTGGTTGCTATGGTATCCCAGTTGGTTGCTAATGTTTTGATTAGTGGTTTCTGTAGTATCTCAGTTGGTTTCTAAGGTGTTGATTAGTTTTTGCTGTTGTATCCCAGGTGTTTGCTAATGTGTTGATTAGTGGTTGCTGTTGTATCCCAGATGGTTGCTATGATATCCATGTTGGTGGCTTGCTAGGTGGTTGCTATGGTATTCAAGGTTTCATAAAAAAACAAAAAACAATAATAACAGTTCTCTCCTCTGAACAGGCTCATCAGTGAGTGGGGGGTGTGATGATTCC
>BRDA01012811.1:14913-36899 GCA_036984385.1 Crenuchus spilurus | reverse complement strand
TGCAGGTGGTGACCACAGACCTTTTCTCTGTTCTCATCCTTTCTGGCTGATGTTTTGGTCACTTTTGCATTCTGTCAGTTCTCTCACCATAGAGGTAGCATGAGGTGATGTCTACAACCCACAGAAGTTGCTCAGGTAGTGCAGCACATCCAGGATGGCATATCAATGCGAGCTGTGGCAAGAAGGTTTGCTGTGTCTGTCAGCACAGTGTCCAGAGCATGGAGCAGATACCAGGAGACAGGCCAGTACACCAGGAGACATGGAGGGGGTCGTAGGAGGGCAACAACCCAGCAGCAGGACCGCTACCTCCTCCTTTGTGCCACAGCCCTGCAAAATGACCTCCAGCAGGCCACTAATATTCATGTTTCTGCTCAAACTGTCAAAAACAGACCACGAGGGTGGTATGAGATTTTGAGTATGATTCCAAATCCAGACTTCCAAGGAGTAATAATTTTGATTTACATTGATCATTTTTATATTATTTTGTTCTTAACGCATTCCACTATGTAATAAATAAAGATTTTCAACTGGAATATTTTATTCATTGAGATCTAGGATGTTATTTTAGTGTTCCCTTTATTTTTTTGAGCAGTGTATTAATGTTGATGAGTGTGACTTATAGCTCACTCACAGTAATATGATGGTCAGTAGTAGTGTTGGCACTGTGGGCATTTGCTGGGCATCTCCATACGGCTTCTCAGCAGATGGAAGCATGAAGTGCTCTAAAATCTCCTGGTAGGTGTTGACTTTGGACTAAACACAGTGGACCAACACCAGCAGCTCAAACCATTACAGAAACTGTACACTGGACTTCAGACACCTCAGATTGTGTCTGTCAGACTCTAAGAGCTGATTTACAAATGAAATGTAAAAATTGGACTTTGTACTGAGTAACAGTCCAGTTCTGGTTCTGCTCAGTCCAGTTTAGACACTTCTGATATTGTCTTTGGTTCAGGAGTGTTGATATTAGGAATGTGGCAGTTGTAGACCCTTTTCTGTAGATGTCTGTACATGGTTCCCTTCCAGAAAACTTAACGTTAATATGCACTGACATAGGACTCTGCTAACAGCCAGACATTTCAGTAATGACCTTCTGAGGCTTAGACTTTGTAAGAGGTGAATTAGTTCCCCCACCCGCCAGCAGAGGGAGTCACAGGCGGAGGAGAACTAATCAACCCAGAGTGGCAGCACCTTCAGATGACCCTTCAAAAACACCATCTGCACGTCTTACCATTCGCTCAGGTGTGACCTCTCTGCTGCAGGACAGCTAAGGCCAGGAGTTACGGCTCCTCCACAGAGAAGAATGAGTAGCCAAAGGAAGCCTTAAAAGAGGTGCAGATCGATGGAAAAACATTTCTGTTTATAAAAGCCATGTGTTTGGAGGCAAAACGGTGATTGCAGCCATTTGGGAAGGCTGCACTTCTCTTATGTTTATTTGCTTTTCCAGTATTTTGTTTGCAGTCCCCGCTATCATGCTCCCTTGTTGTTTTCTCTGTCTTTTCTGTCTTCTCTGTGTTTTGTGGGTACTGATTTTGTACCTAATCAGGATTACAGTCACCAGTTTGAAATCACATTATTACTTGTTTACCTCATTACTAGCCCTGAATTTTTCCTGTCCCAACTTTTTTTGGAGTGTGTTGCTGGTTAAGTTGAGCAGATAAAAGTTGACATTATTATTATTATTACATACTGATATACAATATAATATACAGTATATGGGACAGTATGATACATTGAATAGCTGTTGTGATAGTGGCTCAGTGTTGTGCAGGGTTATGTGACTCTAGTAGGACCGATGTGCCTGTGTTGACCCCGCTGGACTTTCTGAATGAGTCCTGTGTATAATACTGACTGAGAGCCTAATAAGCCACTTCACGGTGCAGATGTATTAGTGCGCTGGCTGAATGGCGTCCAGCTAATCCATTAAAATTGTACACGATAATCTCTTTACTCACATATCCCAGCACGTTCACGTTCTAGCTGCTGTGCCACAGCCAAACAGCCCACTTTCTTTCTTTTTTTAAATGACATTCTTGCAATATTTTAGCTGAAAGCTTATGAGATTGGCACGGTGTTTAATATGAATAATGATCGAGTCACTTGATTCATATAAAAACAAGGAGGAGATGCAATGTAATGTTACATTTGCATGTAAACATTGATTATGCAAAACAGGAGTGTAATAAAAGAATAATGATACTAAACATGTAGAATACAGAGAATAAAACATGGAGCTTACTGTTTAAGAATGTATGTAGAGTATCAAACTGTGTAAATGTGTAAATTGCTATAATAACAGAGTATTAAATTCATTATTATAAATATAAACTTATATAAATATTACGGTACTTAATAAATAATGAAATCTATCAATTGTCTAAATAAGCTATTTGTTCTGCCGTATTTATATACTTTTATCAAACAATAACAATAATAATAATGATAATGCTAACATTATTTAAATAAAGCTAAATTCCAATTTTAAACTGCTTCCATTCAAAATGATCAACATTTAACCTTCTCCCATTAACCGTATTTACATGTTTCAAGTTGATCTGTCAACAAATTTTACTTCTTTAGTTTAAAACTGGAACTGCTAACATGACTAAGAGTATAACTCAATAGTCACCTAGATGTTTCTGTAAAAATGCATTGCCGAAACTTCTCTGAAGTCACTCAGAGCTGATCCAAGAGTTAGTGAAGGTGTAACTGACTAGTGGGTGTGGTTTAGGGCACACTTACTGTGAACTACAGAAATGAATAAAATCAGACTGCTACAGGTTGCTTTAGTATGCAAAATGTTTATGATGTTACTTAGTGGTTGCAATAGTGTTGCTGCATAGTTGGTATACTTGATGGTTGCCATTGTGTTGCTAGGTGGTTGCTAATGTGTTGCTATGGTAGGGTTTGGCAAATAGTATAATTTACTGTGAACTATCAAATTGGACTACAGTGAGTGAACTTTAGTTTGGCTAATCAAAGTTAGCTAATAATGCTTGAAAAGTTACACCTGCTGTAAATGGCCTTTGTTGTTTATAAGTAATTAGAGTTAATAACGTTTCATATGCCTAGTTCATACAACATGTTTTTGTCAGTGATCTACAAACAAAAAAAAAAAAAGTCTCCGACTGGAAAACTGGACTAAACTCCTCATTCAGTGGTTGCTATGGTATACAATATGCTTGCTACGATGTCACTAGGTGGTTGCTAGGGTGTTGCTATGTTAGGCTACAGGACACAACCAGACTTAGTGAATAAAAGCTCAGACAGACACTTCAGACAGCAGTAGGGCTGGTAGAAGACTGATCTTGCATCAGATTCCTCATCAGTACTAAAACTGACTCTACATCAGCACTTCCTACTGATACATCAACAAGATGGCCGATGCATCATTCAGCTACACAAGTGTTTGTTACTGTTTATAGTTCACAGTAAGTCTGACTGTGTCTTGAACCACATCCACTAGTCTGTCACACATTCACTAACATCTGGATGAGGTTTGAGTAGGTTCAGGAAAGTTTTGGTGATTTTTTTATACAGAGGACTGGGCTGTTGAAGGTGACAATTGAATTTTGTTTGTCAGCAACATTTTATTTAATTTCAGATTCTTTTAAGTGTATCTACAGTGTTGACTTTTTTTTTTTATCTCTTAACAGCAACGCGAGCGTTTTCTACGTCACAGTGACACGGGGCCCAGCCAGCCCTCTGATTGGCTGACTCCAGACTCTTCGGCCCTGTCCACGTCCACCAGAGGAGGCCAGATGGGATTGGCAGTCAGCGCTCGGCCGCGAGCTTGGAGCGTACGGACTTTCCACGATTTCCTGCCTCCTCTGCCTCAACTGCACAAGAAATGGTGCAGCTGGAACTCCACCAGCCCGTTTACCAAACTGGTGGACAGTGTGAGTAACTGGACAGCTCAGCTTTCTGTGCTTTTTAACTGACTGGTCAGAGGTCCCCCGGTCAGCACAGCTTGTCATATAACAATGTTGAGTAGAGTAACAGCAGAGCTCATAGTTAATGGTTTAAAACAGGGATCCTGATCATTTATTACACAAAGTGACATATTTCAGTAATTTAGTTTTAATGTAGATCAGTGTGACTTACAGCTCAGATGATGATGTGATGGTGAGTTTGAATAAATGACTATAAACAGTATAAATACTGTGTATCTCTCAGAGCTACAACTGTCACACTCCTCATATCAACACTCCTAAACCAGAGACAGCATCAGAAGTGTCTTACCTGGACTGAGCAGAACCAGAACTGGACTGTTACTCAGTACAAAGTCCTCTTTTTATATTTCATTTATAAATCAGCTCTTAGAGTCTGAGACACAATCCGAGGTGTCTGAAGTCCAGTGTACAGTTTCTGTGATGGTTTGAGCTGCTGGTGTTGGTCCACTGTGTTTAGTCCAATGTCAACACCTACCAGAAGATTTTAGAGCACTTCATGCTTCCATCTGCTGACAAGCTTTATGGAGATGCCCACAGTGCCAACACTACTACTGACCATCACATTACTGTGACTGAGCTATAAGAAAAATAAAAATGAAAATAATGAATATAAAATGACTGTTTACACTTTTTGAATTTGAACTTTTTCATCATAATTCCTTTATGATTTATGACTACAGAGCTGAATAGTACAGTTAAATATAATTATGAGAAAAGAGCAAAATAATAACGATTAATTATTTGGGTTTGGGCCATATTAACAGTACCTGCTGGGTAAAATCCAACAAAAATATCCCTCAATTCTTATTTTATGCATATATTCAGTCAAAGATGGCACTGAAACAGAGTTAAATTGTAGCTTGTTTTAGGTGACCAGAACAAAACAGACAGAACCAGAGTTATCCACACCTAGAATCGTCACTATGAATAATTAATAAATTAGTTGTCATTTGAGGCTAAAGTGGTTCATTTAGATACTCAGTAGTTACCAGCAGATATTGGAAACAACTCAAATAAACAAATATGACTCACTGCTGCCCTCTACAGGTCTTAGAATGCATTAAGACTCTGTGACTAAATGGGTTTTCTGCTCTCCAATTAATGTTCATGTTGAAAACTGAATGGGTGTGTCCCAATTGTGCACTAAACACTAACTAGATTTTGAGAATGTAGTATGGTTGCATGTGTCAATGAGTGTAGTCAAAATTCTCTAGTGCATACTCAGAACTGGTCTGTTTTTGAGTATGGTGTTGATGGATATTGTCCCACAAAGCAGTTATGAAGCGAATGTACTGTATCTTCTCTACTTGGACCCACATTCAGGCTCTTCAATTCACTTAAATTCACTCTTTGGTTCCTCAGGGTTCTCCCAGCTCTGCGGCGGATGGTCAGGACGATGTGCGGTCAAAGGTTTTATCTGACAGTCATCTTCAGAACCGAGGAACCAGTTGTAAGTCAGAGTCGTCCATGAGCACGGCCTCTTACCCACTGTCCCAGTCAGGCCAGAGACAGCGCCGCCTCAACTCCACCAGCAACATGCGCAGGGCCCGCTTTAACGCCCCCTGTTTCGGCCTGCTTTCTGGATCCTCTGAGTCCTCCAACCCACAGGGGGGTATTAATGGCATTTCCATCACTACTCATCAGCTTACTGAGCCCAACAGTGCCATCTCTGTCCAACAACAGCAACAGCAAGGGGATGCAGGTAAAACAACCCAGTGTTTTTGGGTCATTACTGAAAATCCATTACTAATTACTAATTACTTCTGCATCTCCAAACGTAAAAAGTTCATTTGAGTTTGATAATTGAATTGAAAAAGCGAAACTAATAATTTTATAAAAAGCTAAACTTTTATATTTATTACACAAAGTGACACATTTCAAGTGTTTTTGTATTAATGTTGACACTGTTCGAATAATAATTTACTCAAAAAAACAAATGAAATATTCTGATTGTTGGGAATTATGGATATCTGATGTTCATGAGCTGCAAGTCAGATATTGAGACACGGCTCACTCGACAAGCGAACAATAGTTCAGCATTGCAATCAAAGCTCTTTTGATTGACGTAATAAAAATGTAAAATGTTCCACAGCTTCACAGTACATTTAAATAACAATTAGGACAAAATAAAATCATAACTATGAATCATTTATTAAACACAATCTAAAACTGAATATTTTTAAATTTAAAATTTTTTTTATCATTATAATCTGTTTCCAGGATGTGTCCCTGGTTTGTGCCACTAGCAGTGATCGTTCTGTCCTTTGTTAACAGAGAGTCTGTCGTACAGTCTCAGAAACCTCCCAGCTGAAGACGATCACGTGTCGGTGCCAGTGTTCGCCATTTCTGAGGAAGATGACCGCCAGCCTCTGGTGGTAGCGGAGGATGTGGCGCGAGCGCCCCTAGTGAATGGGCGGAGCTACGAGAGTCCACAAATGTTGCTGAGCCCTGCCCACTCCGTCACGACCATAATGAGGGAGGAGTCTAAGCTGTCTGTTTTGAAAAATGGTCAAATGCAGCTGCCCTTACTCAACCAGGCCACCGTCCAGTGCAGCTCGCTGGGGAAGGACATGTGACCCTGACGGTGATCTAACAAGTGACTTAAAGCCTCTTTAGGTGGAGTTTTGGGGGGGTTCCTATTATTCAGACATTCCAGTACACTGCAGAGAATAATACAAAACAATGAAGCAATTTAAGTCAAAATAGCTCATATTTTATGATTTTATAAAAGCTATTTATTGACATGTTTACTTTTTAAAAAGTAAAAATGTGTAATTGTAAACAAAGTGCAGTGATCTGACAGTGAAAATAACACACTATAACTTATTTCAAATAGAAAGATGTTGTTTTTCTGATTTAGAAAGGAGACACGAACACTATCAAATATATATAAGCACACACTTAACACTCCACCACCACGTCAGTGTCACTGCAGTCCCGAGAGTGAGTCACTAGAGAGAAACGGTCTGTAACTGTAGAGCTGCAGTATATACACACACACAGTCTATCCTGAGTCTTTGTGTTTATGGTTGGACAGATGAAAGATGAGACTGTTATGCTGGAACATCCGTAATAATATCATCAATATTTAAATGTTTGTTTAAAAATACTCACTTATGTACAAACTGTCCTTTTACGTCACTTACAGCCGTTTGTGTTTGCACAGTGTAAGTGTTAATGTTGAACTGTTTTGTAATGTTTTTGATACTGATCACCTTTATAAACCACTCAGCACTACATTCATCTCAGACTCAGAGACTGTTTATTAACTACACACACACCGCAACCTTACAGGAACAATTCATTCTAAAATCACATTTGCATACACCTCCCCAGAACTAGAGCTAACATTGCTAACGGACACTGGATCTCAACAGTCACCTAAATAGCCCCATCAGAAAAAGTCACTAACTATTTAAGTGGCTTTAAAGACTAATAGTTAATGAAAACTATCATTACATGTAAATTATATGTAAAAAATGTAAAAGTAAAATTAGAATATCATGAAAGTTTTATTTCAGTAATTCCATTCAAAAAGTGAACCTTATTTCATTCATTACACACACACTGATATATTTCAAATGTTTATTTCTTTTAATTTTGATGACTATAACTGACAACTAATGAAAATCCCAAACTCAGTCTCAGAAAATTACAATATTAAGACCAATACAAAAAAAAAGACTTTTCACGTTCATACTTTTCAGTTGGCCAATATTTCCAAAAATATGAGCATGTACAGCACTCAATATTTAGTTGGGGCTCCTTTGGCCTGGATTAATGGCATGGAGTGGATCAGTTTGTGGCACTGCTCAGGTGTTATGAGAGCCTAGGTTGCTCTGATAGTGGTCTTCAGTTCTTCTGAATTGTTGGGTCTGGCATATCGCATCTTCATCTTCACAATACCCCATGGATTTTCTAAGGGGGTTAAGGTCAGGCGAGTTTGCAGGCCAGTTAAGAACAGGGATACCATGGCCCTTAAACCAAGTACTGGTAGTTTTGGCACTATGTGCATGTGCCAAGTCCTGTTGAAAAATTAAATTCCTTTTGTCAATCAATTCTTGAACAAGAGACAGCGTCATAAGCGTCTTGCCTGGGCTAAAGGCAAAAAGGACGGGACTGCTGCTGAGTGGTCCAAAGTTATGTTCTCTGATGAAAGTAAATGTTGCATTTCCTTTTGAAATCAAGGTCCCAGAGTCTGGAAGAAGAAAGAAGAGGCACAGAATCCATGTTGCTTGAGGTCCAGTGAAAAGTTTCCAAGGTCAGTAATGGTTTGGGGTGCCATGTCAATCTTTCTGACCGCAAAAATCATAAGAAAACATCTTAGGACCATCCAATGTAGTGTTGAATATGTAAAATTGAATATGTATGTTTGGGCCAAAATACATAAGGCTATAGTATGTGTCACTGGTTCTTATCCTTTTTTGACCTTTCTGCAGCCTTTAACACAGTCAACCATGAGATCCTCCTATCTGTCCTCTCTAACCTCAGGATCACTGACTCTGCATGGAAGTGGTTCAGTTCATATTTAGAGGGGTGGTCCTACCATGTAACATGGAGAGGGTCCATATTCGCTCCATGCAGGCTCTCCATTGGTGTCCCACAAGGCTCAGTACTGGGTCCTCTTCTTTTCTCACAATACACTCATTCTCTTTGTGAAATAATTTCTTCTCATGGATTTTCATACCACTGTTATGCTGATGACACTCAACTGCTGTTTTCCTTCCCACCTTCTGACACTCAGGTATCCAGCCGCATCTCAGCATGTTTGGCTGACATCTCTACATAGATGACAACCCACCATCTGAAACTCAACCTCAGCAAGATTGAGCTTCTATTCATTCCCGGATCCACTGGTTTACATCTTGAACTTCCTATCCTGTTTGAGCACTCCATGGTCTTTTTGTCTCAAGAAGTAAGAAGCCTTGGCATGACTCTGGACGACCAGTTATTGTTTTCTACTTACATTGCAAACTTGACTTGGTCAAGCAGGTTCCTTATTCAATATTTGGAGGAGCTGACAGTTTCTAACCCAGAATGCCACCCATAATCTCAAGACTTGAGTACTGCAACTCGCTCCTGATTGGTCTTCTTATGTTAGCCACTGAGGCCCGGCTGCTGATCCAGAATGCAGCTGCTTGGTCTTCAATCAGTCCAAGTTCTCCCACATCACTCTACTGCTGTGTGTACTTCACTGGCTTCCTGTAGCTGTTTGCATCAGATTCAAAACCTTGATGCTTGCCTACAAAGCAAAAAATGAACCAGCCCCTCCCTACCTAATGGCAATGGTCAAGTCTCGAGCCGCACCTTGAAACCTTCAAGCTTAAACAGTTAAATTAAACTGCTTTAAACTGTTAAATTCACCCTCTAATTTATTGTGTTTTTGGGTTAATCACAGATTGTTTATCTTTACATTCTACCAACTTACATGGACCAACTTTATACCCTGCATAGAGTGCTCGAGGGTTCATGGGAGTATGCCCAACCGGTCCACATGTGTTTTGTGGATCTGGAGAAGGCATTCGATCGTGTCCCTCGTGGTATTCTATAGGGGGTGCTTCGGGAGTATGGAATCCGGGGCCCTTTGTTAAGGGCTGTCTGGACGACCAGTATGATCCCTGCATGATCGGAGCAGGAGTTTGGTCTGCATTGCCGGTAGTAAGTCAGACCTGTTTCCGGTGCATGTTGGACTCCGACAGGGCTGCCCCTTGTCACCGGTCCTGTTCATCTTTATGGATAGGATCTCAAGGCGCAGCCAAGGGCCGGAGGGAGTCCTGTTTGGAGACCATAGGATTTCATCTCTGCTATTTGCAGATGATGTCCTTTTGGCGTCTTCAAACCGGGACCTTCAGCATGCACTGGGGCGGTTTGCAGCCGAGTGTGAAGCAGTTGGGATGAGAATCAGCACCTCTAAGTCTGAGGCCATGGTTCTCGACCGGAAAAGGGTAGCTTGCCCTCTCCAGGTTGGTGGAGAAGTCTTGCCTCAAGTGGAGGAGTTCAAGTATCTCGGGATCTTGTTCACGAGTGAGGGAAGAATGGAGCGTGAGATTGACAGACGGATTGGTGCAGCCTCCGCAATAATGCGGTCACTGCAGCGGTCCGTTGTGGTGAAGGAGGTGAGCCAAAAGGCAAAGCTTTTGATTTACCGGTCAATCTACGTTCCTACTCTCACCTATGGTCATGAGCTTTGGGTAATGACCAAAAGAACGAGATTGCGGATACAAGCGGCTGAAATGAGTTTCCTCCGCAGAGTGGCTGGGCGCTCCCTTAGAGATAGGGTGAGCAGCTCGGTCACTCGGGAGGAGCTCGGAGTAGAACCGTTGCTCCTCCACGTCAAGAGGAGCCAGCTGAGGTGGCTTGGGCATCTGTTTCGGATGCCCCCTGGACGCTTCCCTAGGGAGGTGTTCCAGGCATGTCCCCCTGGGAGGAGGCCCCAGGGAAGACCCAGGACACGTTGGAGAGACTATGTCTCTCGACTGGCCTGGGAACATCTCGGTGTTCCACCCGAGGAGCTGGCTGAGGTGTCTGGGGAGAGGGAGGTTTGGGTTTCCCTGCTCAGACTGCTACCTCCGCGACCCGGCCCCGGATAAAGCGGTTAATAATGGATGGATTATCATTCTATACATTCTATAACAACTCAGGAGAACCTTATCTAAATTCTATTCTGACCCAATCAGAATGGCGGCAAAGAAAGGCTGTTTCTGACTGGCTAACATCACATCACACATAACAGATGGAAACCTTAAAAACCCCATCTATAGTTATGCTACAGTAGTCAGTGTTTTGGGTAAGGACAGCACCCTGATGGCCTCTTAGACTCCAACTCTTTTCTAAGGGGAAACCCTTACTTCCCTTATATTGTTTTGACATATTTACTCAAGTTTGATTTTTTAAACCTGATTTTATGATTTTTCTTTCATCAGCTTTCCTTTAAACATAAAAAGACAATAAACCAATAAACTGGCAAAACTCAATTCTGGACTCTTCATTGACTGCTCGATTTTTCACCAAAATACACAAGGCTATAGCTTTACCTTTGTGTACAATTTTGTACTTTTCACACTTTACAGAAAATATTTTCTGTCTGCAAAAATCAAAACATACTGGGACCGTCCATTACCTTTGTGTACAATGTTGGGTTGAGCCTAATCTGAGCTGTGGAGGAATGCAGTTGTGTGTGAGATCAAATGAGCCCCACGCCACATTAAATCCCCCCACAGTGTGACAGAGGGCGTGAGCCCTACACGTTAATAGTGTTAACACTAGTCAAAAGAAATTTAAATCAGTTTAAGAATTTAAGTAAAAGTACCAGTCAGCTGTTCAGACTCTGACTGTAGTTCAGGGTTTTGAGTGTAATAGTCTGTCTGGAGCTTAAACCCCTAATAACTATAGAGACTAAAGATCGGTCGTCCCTGTTAGTACTGCTTACGCGGTTTCTGATACTGTGTGATACACTGTTATCTATAAACAAGTCCTTGTTGTCAGCTATACTAACTTTGCTAACAAATTATCAGAAACCACAATAACTACTACTAACCACTATTAGTTATTAGTTTCATATTGTATTTAATTATAATTCGTGTTTATGATCACTGAAATGTGTCAGTGTGAAAGAGGTGGAGCTAAACTACAGGCTGAGAATAAACAGAGGAAACAAGATTTCTATGACAATAAAGATCTTTAATATAGTTACATTTAGCCATGCAAATCACACATCTCCCTAAACTAAAGCTAATTATTATTTATAGAGTGCTGTGAGCATCCTGGTAACATTATTCATTTACTAATTTATTTGTTCATTTTATTGCAACAGACCTACTACAGCGCTTTTCTGTTCATATTGTGTACATCAGTACAGTTATCAAATGTAAACACAGCAGCGACTGCAAGACACTGGGATACATACAGTAATACACACTAACACTACAGCCTACTGCTGGATGCTTAAAGGAACAGTTTTCCCACAAACCATATTTACATATTTCTACACTTAAAGTTAATCAGCCAAGACACATCTAGAGTTTATATTTTGAGTTGTTCTGTTAAACCCCCCCCCACAAAATCCACCCAAAGCTCACCCAGATGTTAGTGAAGGTATGATTGACTTGTAGGTGTGGCTTAAGACTCAGAACTATAAAGAGGTTTATAAGCTCAGACAGAAACACTTCAGACAGCAGCTAGAAGACGACTTCCTGCTCCAAGATGGCCGACAGCATTCGGCTACCCAATTTTTTGTTTGAGCCGGTTGAGAGAAGCCTTGGTGTATTAGCAATGTTCTATAGAAGCTCCAAACATGTCAGGGCTGATCATCTGAAATAAGTGGAAACATCAGCTTCTTTAGTTTAAAACTGGAGCTAATATTGCTAACAAACACTAGAACTCAATAGTCACCTAAAAAGCTCAATCACTTCTGTAACGTCTCAGACTTGCTGTTTAAGGCAGAAACGTCTGTTACTTTGGTGACTATTCAGCTCCAATGACTGTTTGCAATGTCAGCCACGAGCAACTCAAGAAGCAGAATCTGGATGTGAGGTAAGTGGAAAATGTTCAGTCCTTTAAGGCTTCAAAAGTCTTTAATACTGACTGATTTAACCACAGCTTCAGAAGTGCACAACATTTTTATATTTCTCAGCAGAAAACAAAGGCTGACGAGGACTCCACCTGCCTTTCAGAACAGACCCAATTTACGCAAAAACAGGCAGAGCCATGATTGTATCTCAGTAAGAATGCAGTAGTCACATATAACGTTGAAACTACATTTAAAGTAACCATGAACTCACCAGAATACTCCAGCTTTACTCTATAAGACTGAAACCACAAGCTAGAGTGATTCAAAAAGGTATAAAACCTAAACTACTGGCACCCCCACCTTTAAAAAAAGAAAAAAAGAATATGGCACATTAAGTATAATCTCTAAACACTGAGAAATCAATCAGCTACACTTTAAAGGCATAATATAATCAACAGTGACCGAATAAGCACATCGGTGACTATTCACTCAGTGCCCATCAACAGTAGAGGAACACTTCAGCTTGGATTAATCTACATCTGCAGCAAATACAGTATATGCTCACTTACTACAGTCAACAACAACTTCACCAGAATTTACCAAATCAAATCTGACTCAAGTCAACGGGTAAGTGACTTAAGAGTGAAGTGGGCAGCTGTTTCTACATTAACACAGCCAATGAAGCATCTGCCCATTGGATTCTATTATAAGTACATTTTGAGTCTGGTTTTCGGAGTTCTGGGAAAGTGTAAAACTAGTTTGTGGTGCACCAGACACGCTGCAGATGAAGATAAGCCAGAACGTTCCTTTATTTCCATTACAGTTCTGTGGCGATGTCTGAAAAACGGTTTTACATAAAATCAGAGTTGATTATCTCCTGCAAGTCATCACCTCACTGTCGATCAAATCCCACAATATGTCCCTTTAGAGCAGTTCTGTCAAACAGATCGACAGAAAAACTCATTTTCTCCCGCTGTCGTCCTTTTAGGAGAGAAAATAATGATGAAAAATAACAATACACCGACAAATATCCCCCAAAATGCCCCTGTTTCTCTCAGAATAGCGGTTTAAAAAGTGAAAGCAGCAACTGATTGAGTTCATCAGTAATGTGCAGTAGTAGCTTAGTGCATTGCCTCGGTTTACCACCGTCAATCTCAGCTCTTCTTCTGCATAGAACAGCAGCAAAGATTAGCAAGACGTTTCAAGCAGGTAAGCTGTTAAACTCAAATGATTCGGCTGTTTAAGATTACAGGTGGAAGCACTAGACTCGGATTAGAATGTACGCTAAGCAATAGAGTATTCTCAGATTACTGTCAGGCACAAAGTTATATCGGGCACTACTGATACTAAACTAACTCGCAGGCTCAACGTGAAGCCGACTGCAGCTCAGAAACACTAAAATATTCACAGTACAAGTCTGTCCTGATTGCCCATTTCATCCCATTTTACTACCAGAACTTTAAACTACAGATTATACACAAGCAACGACCTGAACCAGCCCAAGGAATGAGAAAAAGTGCAGTTTCAGATAATGTATCCATACATACTGACATCTGTCCATCTGGCCAAATATGAGCCATTTTATATTCAGTCATGTGATTGGTTTTGCATATGTAATATGACTAGATTACTAGTTAGCCAGCAAGAAAAGGCTATAGCAGCCTGTGGTCTTCAGGAGATGAACAGGATCTTCAGTTTTTAAACCGTGTCTGCTCACATATGTGGTTGAATTTCCTGGAAAAAAAAGAAAAAAAAAAATTATAAAAAAAAAATATTCACACAAATACTCACTGGCCATTTTATTATGTATACAAACCCTGTACCTACACATCATTCTTAGTGACACTGATATGGTGGTGGTGTGTTAGCGCTGCTGAGGTTTTTAAACACCTCAGTGTCACTACTGGAGTGAAAATAGTGACCAGACAACAGTGTCAGAACTAGAGGACCAACACAAACTGTGCTGAGCTGCTGTTTCTGACTTTACATCTACAAGACCAACAAGGTAGGTGTGTCTAATAGTGACACTGACGTGGTGGTGGTGTGTTAAACACTGAAAATGATCCAGATGCTCTGACCATTGAAGAACAGAGTGATATAATTACAAAAACAAACACAGTAGTGATGATATCTAGCAGTAAAGCTACTGTGTTGATTCTATAAATACAGTCCGGGCCTGTATATAAGCTGACATGACTGCAGACACAGGACACCCTCTGCTGGCCCAAGTAGGAATTACACTAAATACAGCAACTCATTTACAAACCACAGAGCTGCAGTGATCAATAAAACCAATATTCAGAGATGATCATGTTGAATCTGAAAATTCATTGTTATATAGTTTATTTTTCATTTAAAATAGCTGTGTCACATTTTATTGTTGCATCATATCGTTCTCACAGTGTTTGTGTAGTTTTGTGTAGTTTGAGTAGAATTAAACAAGCTGTGTTTGTTACTGAACCTTCAACACTGATCATATTTAAATAGTTCACAGGAACAGTTCACCCAGAAATCTGCTGCAAGGTTAACAAGGCTAACAAACAATATAAATTAAGTCACCTAAATAGTCTGTGTGTTTCTAGAAAAATACAAACTTCAAAGCACCACATTGAGGTAATCCGTGAGACTTTCATTAAGATCTGGATGTTGATGACACATGTACAGAAACAACTGGGCTATTTAGGTGACTACTGAGTTTTAGTCTTGGTCAGCTGATTAACAATTTGAGCTAAGTATATATAAAGATGATTTCTGAGTGAACCGTTCCTGTAAGTGATCTCCGACTCTCCTGTTCAGGATGAGATGGAAGTCTGAATGATGGCGACAGACAAAGAAGTGAGGAAGAGAATATAAATAATACAGCCCCACTGCTGAGTGTGTTAGCAGATTTAAGACTCTCTTACATGGCGTGATGAGCTTTAACCTGCGTCCTGCAGTTACGGCCCCAGTAACAGTCAGGTCTGGAGGTCACATCAACTACAAGAAACCACAGACAGACAGACAGACTATAACTCAGCTTCTCCTCAATTAAGCCTGGTTCATACCTACTGCAGATACCAATGTACCATGGGGCATGCAATGGCACAAAACACTTCAAAACAAAGAGGCTAGTCTGTGGTGGCACAAACAAGCTTCAATTGCTCAGAGTCTTGTTTCCTTTGTTCCTCATTTCTACTCATTTTAAGACAGTAAACTTATGATGAGCTATTACTGAGGACAGAGTAAACTGTATAATTTTAATATTCATCATTTTCCAATAAAAAAAATCCTGTCACACAGCCTGCAGGTATTTATAGCCTGATCATCCTCGTGCAGCGCCATCTGCATTGAAGTTACTACCATCTTAAACACACAGTTACTATTTTTTGTCCAGGGAACCTATATACATATTTAAAAGCAAAAAGGGAGACATCACATCTTGCATGCCGTAATACAGTATATTTTAAAAACAAATGCAAATTCCCTCAATATATAGCTTTAATTTAGCCGTGTTGTTTTTTTCTACAAGACACATATTTTACATAAACATAGAACATCACACTATGCAGCATAACGTATGAACTAGCCTTTCAAACCCCACTAGCTGATGCACCTGTAAGGGGGCGGGGCTAGTGTGACTGACTAATGAGCAGGTAAATACCTGGTAGTTCAGAAGCGGGAAGGTTTTCTCTGTATTTGTAGGCGAGTTCCTTAAAGTAACGAAGCCCACAGCAGTAACACAGGAAGGAGCTGGCGTTGATTCGATAATCTAATAACAGACAGAATGAAGCTTTACACAAACATCAGATTCAGTTCATTTCAAACAATCTGACCGCAATTCACAGCTTCCGCCAATAAATCAGTGCTGAGAGATAGATGAGGTGTGTATTAGCCCCTCTTCACAGACTCAGAACTCTGGAAGTGAATCTGATAAGATGGGGTGTCTTCAGATTCAGGAGATGTTTGAACTGGATCATCACAAAGACATTCACAGAAATGCTCAGACACATTTGATCTGACATTTTGGTTTGTCTAGAGACAACAGTTAATTATTCATTCTGTGCAATAAACATCAGCCTAACTCACCAACCATTCATAAGAAGAAATTAAAACCTACTTGTGCAGTTTTCACAAAGATTCTGACATTCAATGTTTTCGGATTTGGGATTTGTTTGTAGGTAAATTCTAAACACACTCAACTACACACATCTGAGTGCTGACAGGTCAGTGCAAAACAATTTAATGTGTTTACCATCCTTGTATAATACAGGAACTCGATTTACATGTATAATATTGTATATATGAATAATATTTTAGAGCTAATTTGAGAAACAATTTAAGAAGATATTGTTGAATGAGGCTCTGTGTTATTATATATTCATTTTACCTGACAGGTGATAGAGGCCTTGCTGCGTGGCCTGCAGAGCTTCCTGTAGCATGTCTTTCCAAGTCTTTCCTCTGGAGGACAAATAATTCTGACGGACAGAAAAACTTTCATTTATACTTATGTAGCACTTTTATGTCATTTCTTTACACAGAAGATGAAGAAAATGATCACGAGAATGTAAAATAAAATAAATAATCAGAACTTATGTTTTAAAATACACATCCATCTTTATGTTGTGCTTTTCATGACCAATACAATACCTTGTACTGTTTTATATAGAAAAACAAGCAAAAATAAATACATTCATTAATTAATACGGCTTCAGCATCACTCAAAATACAAATGGGTAAAATTAACCCTTTTGTACATGAATTCTGAAATTTTTTTTACATTAATTGTCTTTACAGGCTGATGAATACAATATTCCTCCTTAGAGGCTCAGCTTTGTGCTTTACTGTTATTCACTTGATGCTTTTTTCTTGTAGAAGGACTTTACAGAAATCAAAGTAGGCACAGTTCCTGACCACCCAGCCAGTTTTGTTTACAATGTGTTTTGTTGCACTTGCGATTTTTAGTAACATCCAGTAAGAGACACTCATGTCACTATAACATAAAGGCCAGTGCATAGAGAAGGTCATGACTTTTTAAGTATTAAGTCCATAGATCTTCTATTTACCAGCAAGACTTCAGACTCGTAGTTGTTGTTGTTGAGGACTCCGTCCAGGCATTTAGAAGTGAGGTTAAGATCTATAGACACAAACACAGACTACTTTCAGCAGAATATTAGACAAACTGGACAGTTTTCTTACTGGGAAAAAAAACACGTTCAGAGCTTTCGCATCCTTTTACTGTCCACTTTATTAGAAACCCCTCCACCTTGCCATCTCAGCCAAAGTCCTACGGTGGTCTATATTTAGAGGTGAAGTAGAGGGCTTATAAACAGTGCAGTAACAGATCATCTAGGGCCTTGTAGTTGGTGATAACTAGCACCATTTCCTAAAGCAGTATTCTACAACCTGACTAGGCTGTCAGGACTACAGGACTTACCATTGAAACGTGCCAGACAACCCTGACAGCCAATTCTCTGGCAACCCCAGTACAGATGACAGAAAGGCCTCTGGCACACCATACCTGAGGAGAAAGAGCCAGACATTAAAACAATCAATCACACTCTTCTATTTTAGGGAAATAAAACTAATAAAAATATAGGACTGCCTTGGGCCAACAGATGATGTCAATGCCCGTTGTTGTTGGGTGTATCATTCCTCTTAGAAATTGGAGACTTTTAGCTTTACTTTCACCTTAATCACTCTTTACTAGACATGTTAGACTACCTCTTTGTGAAACGCATATCTGCTCACTCAAATTTCTATTTTAATGATGCATTTAGTAATCAGTGAAGAGCGCTTTTCAGTGAAGTAACAGTCTCGCCTTCTATATTACTGTACAAACAGAACAATGCATAATATTAACATCAAGTTTTCTCAAAACAGATGCCCCAGACAGGTTTCTGTAGGCTGGCAAAAAGAAAGACCAAATAGGCATATTAATGAGCAATTATAAAAATTATAATATCTAATAAGTTCTATCACAACAATGCCCCACTCTCCTAGTTAGTTAAACACTTCCCAACCATTATTAACTAATACTTAATGCTCCAGAAGATGTGGTGAGGCAGTTTTCAGTTTTTATGCACTAGTGGAGGTCAGCCAGTGATTTATTCAAAGGTTAGACAACAGTACAGAATTTACCAAACCGCTTTAGAAATGGGCTCAACACCAGATCCCCAGGAATAGTGCCTGACCTGTCCGAGCTGTGTAACCGACAGGTATGTGATGAACAGGTGTGCGAGACACTCACAGTGCTGTGGAGAACTCAAAGAGCCGATGTGTTCGGACCGACGGTCCGGCATGAACTGCAGACAGCAGTTACAGATCAGGTGATCACCATGAGGAGGACACCTAAACTCCTGAGGAGCTAAAGAGAAAAAAAATTATACAACTGGAATGTATTTCCATTATATGCATCATGTCATCTACTTGATGTTAAATTTATTCACAAATTTGGCAGGAACTTCGCATAAATATATGAAAATCTTAATGAGATAGTGAGCAAAAACTCCAAACAAAACACAACAGACACTGAAAACAACAGATAAAACACCTAAAACAACTACAAATTATGCAAAATTCCTTTATTCCTTTTTCGGAGAAAACTGTCCTGCTTGTGTGCTACCTGTGCAGGTATCAGTGGATGTGGAGGGTCCATCACCAGCTGCTTTTACTGCACCCTCTTCTTGGGTGGAACCACAGATCCAGGAAGAAGGGTTTAACTCTTTTCTGTATCCAGGGCACTGCCTACACGGCACATATTGCAGACTGTAAAGAAATGTATAAAAGCTTTAATAGTCTTGACTTATGACATGAAACATCTTGACACATTCTATTTATTAGTCAAGAGCCAAAATAAAAATACCAAACACAAATTAAGAAACCTCAAATGCAAAATGAATCCTAATCCCATGTTTTAAATAAAGTGAAGGTAATTTTAACACTTTACTCATAGATGCCATATCTTTTTCTGTTCACCTTCTATTTGTGCCCCAGTTTTAAAACCTCCAGGGAACCTAAGCGTGTTTTCTTACAAAAATGAAGTTAATCTTGTTCCTCTGGAGTCTCATGAAAATCTTCTCAAAGTCTCATAAACATCACTATTTCTCCTCCTTCCATGCAAACTGGGTGGGGCTAATAGTGAGTAAAGCTTACATAAGCTTTCTTTAACCAATCACAGGGTTAACCCTGCCCACATAGCACTTTGTATAAAAAAGGAGCATTATTCAGTCACTTTCCACAACCATTCCAGTATTACTGAACACAAACTGCAGGACAGCAGTGCTCTGTGAAAAAGTCACCATCTATTTAATTAGCATTAAAGACTAATAGTCAATGAAAACTGCCATTACATGTAAATGTGCAAAGACAGAAAGTACATCATGTATCATTAGATTACCAACTGAGTCTGGTTCACAAACATATACATAAAATGAGCAAAAACACTATTAAGACTAAATATGAGCATTTCTAGAGGCATGTATTACATGTTTATATTTTGAGAAATTACATGTTATTGTGCATGTTCAGCACATAAAGACTTAAATAACCTTGTCTGTTCCTGTTATTGATGTACCCCCTTTCTTTCAAGTAGCTTTTGCTACTTGCCAGGCTGTTATTGTAAATAAGAACCTGTTCTTAATGACTTGCCTGGTTAAATTAAAGGTTAAATTAAAAAAAAAAATAATAATAATAATAAAATATGTAGTTGCGGATTATTTCAAAACATGTTTATTTTAAAAACCGTGGAGGGGAAAAAAAACACCATGAAAGGTGGTGCCCTAGAGCCCTCTATTGGCCAGCTGACACTGTATACAAGTGATTAAAAAGTGATTTTGACCTCATATCTGAAGTGTCACTGTCGTTGTCTGAAAGTTCAAACAGGTAATCAGAGCTTCCCTCTTCATCAGAGAAAGATTTCTCCACCTTCGGCTGCAGCATATCCTGAGTGATCTTATTACGAGCGTCCATACTGCGCAGATCCTCCTCACTGCGGCACTTCTCTGTCACACACACACACACACACAAACACATTATCATAACAGAAATCTTAAGCGCAATGTTAGGACTGTCCTGCGTGGTGCTCACCTGGGCGCGGCTACAGGTGTGGTGCTCACCTGGGCGCGGCTACAGGTGTGGTGCTCACCTGGGCGCGGCTACAGGTGTGGTGCTCACCTGGGTGCTGCTGCAGGTAAGCCTCCACCAGGTTGTTGAGGATGTGGTTTTTACGGATTCTTTCCACTGGACATCGACAAGTGGGACAGAGAGAGGAACGCTCCATCCAGCCAGAATAGCATGCGGCACAGAACGTATGCATACAGGGCTGCAGACTAAACATACACAAAAATAAACATCTTTAATATTCAGTTATTACTGTTCACCTAGTGAACCAATTATTACCAATGTAAATAAGACATAAGCCTTTAACATCTGCATGTTTGTAATTATATAAAAAGACTGATATAAAGCTAGATATTTATAAAGAACATCAACAAATCTACTTTTTATGGATGCACAGTGTATACACAGCCTCACCTGACGCAGTCGTGCAGGAGGTCCTGACAGATTATACAGGTCAGAGACTCCTCCATTTTGTCAGTTTTCGCTCCCTCTCCTCTCTCCTTTCCTGCTTTAGGAGGAGCTGAGTCACTTACCGGGGAACCAAACACACCCTGAGCATCTGAGAGGAAAAGAGAAATGTTTATTTCATCTGTTTAGTTTCAATTCCAGACCAGGTGCCTAAATATTTCTGAGTATGTGAGGATTATTATGCAGTAACTATATGTCAACTGCAGGGCTGTACAGAGTAACCAATTTCTCAATGTTGCGACTAAAATTATTTTTTAATATTTTAAATATATTATATATTTGTAAAAAATTTTTACTCACAATTTCGGCTTTATATTAAGCAGTTGTTACTTCTGTAACAGGTAGGAGCTGTTTAAAGGAAATTCACAGCAAGCAAGAAAGGAGTATGTTTGGGTTGATGCCCCTTTAAAGATGTAGTGCTATCACAGCATGTTGCCCCTTTTAAAAAATTGTGATGACAGCTTGGAGATGGCGAGACCTCGTTAAAAGTCGCGTTTGTTCTCATTTGGGGACGGTACACACATGTAAACAATTGGTACTAGATTGGAAGTATGCTCATTTAAAAGTTTAAAGCTCTTTTAAGTTTAAGCATCAATGTAAGTTGCCTGCTATTTCTGTTTGAGCTCTTTTAGCCAACTGCTACATGGCATCAGTGTGTAGTATGGCAATCAAAGTCTAGTTAATTTGGACAAGGCAGCAGCTGTGTATGTGGCAATAAGCAGAGTGGCAAGAAGTTTTCTTTTATTTGAATTCTGTTTTCCCCTCAAGATTTTATTGTTATTCTTTTATATTTTACTGACTGTTCTGCCTTTGTAGAAATTGGCCGGCCTCACCATTTACTTATTTTGGTTAGTCTATTATAGGCCTTTTCTATAATTGGAGAAATTTGGGTTAATATTGCTTTTGGTATTTTATTTGTGGTCTTGATTTTAAATGTGATTTGTAGTGTATTATTTTGG
>BRDA01012811.1:0-14813 GCA_036984385.1 Crenuchus spilurus | reverse complement strand
TATTTTTATATAATTAAGTTATTCAGTTACATTAGAGAATGCATTTTATTTTTGCATTTATAATTAGTTATACTGTTAATTGATCAAGCAAGAAAACTTAATACATCTGTCTAATAAACAGTTTGTAGATCAATCTGCAGTCCTTCAAATTGCTTTCAGAGTGCCTGTGTGATGCGGAATCCCATTCTTGATTACTGACTAGAAATGTATTTAAAAGGATCCCCTCATGCTTGAGGGTGGCGTAGTGGCCTAAGACCTCATTAATGTTCACTAAAGCATTCTTCCTAGACTAGCAGTGATTGGGCTCTAGTACTATTTGGGCAGAAATAAAAAAAAAAAAAAAAAAAAAAAAAAAAAAAAAGGTGAACCTGTAAAACTGCAGAGTTAATGCGATGCACCTAAATTTGGGTGCACCTAAAAATAAATAAATAAACAAACAATCAAGTCAGCCTAGAGCCCTTAACTGGCCAGATAGCCATGATATTACACCCACAGTAAACTCCATCAGCAATAATAGTGGGATGTTGGATTGACTTTGAAACTTCAAACAGTTCATTCCTCTCTAACAGGTCTATACTCCACCACCCAGATTTAACACAAATTTCCCTTCAGACTAGTGGGTGTGGTTTAAGATGCAGTACGAATAACTGTGAACTAGAGCCCGACTGATATTATCGGCCGATATAGTGTTTAAAAGTCTATCGGCTGGCCGATAGGCGCAGAGCAAAACACTTGATTTTCCTTGCCTGGAGAGCTGGGAACATTATGTAATTGCGCCGCTAATCCGGCAAAGGGCGCCCGCAGACCAAGTCATGTTCAGGTCACGTCCATGCAGCCTGTTGACTGAGCAGCAGCCCAGAGGAGACATAGAATTCTGAGAGCGACTGAGAACTGTGCATCACACTGCTGACCTGGGCATCGTATATTTGTCAAAGGTAAGTTTATAAGTAGCTTGTGAAATAAACATCAGCAAAAGTTGATTTCCACTCAACTCTCCAACCCGCTTGCCTCAAGCTAAAAGCTTTAGCTACCTGATAAACTAGCAAGATACAATTTACGAGAGATAATTTAGCATATAACCTTGCTAAAGTAAAACCTTAGCCAGAACAATGTAACACACAATGAAATATATCAGTTCTAAGTAAGAACATTATATTTTCTGTAAATTAAATGCATTGTTTGTCTGAAATAAACTAATCTGATTGAACATGACAGAGAACACACTGCTACTGCAGCTCAATATTAAAACACGTTTCTAGTTTAATTTATAACACAGTGGAGTGAATCATGAAATGAAAAAACAACCAGTGCACTCTTGAACTCGGGCACTCTTGGGCTCTACTGTGAACTACAAACAATAACAAAAACTTGTGTAGCTGAATGCTGCGTCAGACATCTTAGAGCAGGAAGAGCTGATCTAGAATCAGCTTTATTGATGAGCATCATCAGTGCTGGCTTATGCTTACATGTGGTCTCGAGGCCACCAGGGGGCACCTATATATTATCATATAGCTATTAATATTCAACATTGTGGGAACTGCCCAGCAACCACTTATCAATACATCAGAAACCACCTAGCAACAACATAGCAACCACCTGGCAACACAACAGCAACCAACCTGGCAACATCACCTAATTTGCAACCATAGCAACCACTCTGTCTCCCTTTGGTAGTGAGGTTTTAGAAGCTTGACTAGTTCACAGGAAGTCATACTGTGTCATGAACCATAAACTAGGAATATCTCACCTGTTTTCAGTCTCTTCTTCTCTGGCCCCATGTCCTCTTCCATCTCTCTAGTTTGTTTCAGTGTGAGAGGTTTTGGGCTTGATCCTCCAGGGCTGCCTTCTTGAACTTTCTCTCGGATCACTGAGGGCTCCATTAGAGTCACATCACCATAACCTTCCACAAATAAACTCTCTTAGTGTCTCACTCACAGGAAAACATATAAGACAATGTTGGTCTTATGCTGGTCTCACTCTATGAATAAAACCAGGGTTTAATGAAGAGTTTGTAAACATTTACTTGTAGCAGCATTGGTGTGAGTATATGGTGGGTACAGATGAGAACCGGAGCTGGATGTGGACGGTTGGTCCTCGTATCCAGGTCGAAGCTGCTTCTCCTGGGGAAAGCAGGGCAGTGTGACAGGCTCAACTGGTGCAGGATCTATATTGGTATCAATATGATCCAGAACAGCAGAGCAGCTGGTCCCTACTGCACCTAAAATAAAAACAAACAAACAAAAAAAACAAACTTGTGTGGACATTTAATACTGAGCAGTACAACACCTACAATAAACCTAAACCCAGCTTTAACTCTAACCTCAGTAACCAAACATTTCTAATCTTTCAATTGGTTTTAAAGATTTGTTTCCTTGTGAGAACCAAAACTGTCCCCACTTTCAGATGTTGACTGTATTCAGACTGTCCCAAATATTTTTTTCAGGCACTGTAGCTTCATTAATAAATCACAGATTCTCTGTTCTCCAATCAAAGTGCGCGTTTTATTATGTGTAACATAGAAACAGAGACTCTACAACAGATTGAAAGCTAAGTTTAGCTAGACTGGTCTTATTTCCTTACACCATCAAACTATTTAAAGCATCCAGGTGAGTTTTTTTCAGTTTGTTGTGCCACCATAGACAGATGTGTTCTCTACATTTAGCAAAATAATCAATTAAAACAAACTATCTGATGGGTGTATACACAAACTAACTTCTGTAGCTTCTGCAGAAGAGTGATTTCCAAAATCTGATGATGATATAGGGTAATGTAATGTGACATTGACAATAATAATGCAGAATAAGACACAATACAGTCATAATTAAAGAGTGATTTAAATTCAGTTTGTGTCATTTGTACAGTAGTTTTTATGGTCAATTAACTGTGGAATGATTTTAATCCAGTCACATGTACAACTAGGGAATTTTCACACCTGCACTTCGTTTCTCTGGTCCGAATCAGAATGAATTGGTCTAACTTGAAGCATTTCCCGCTATTTGGTTTGTTTTCACACAGGCACAAACCTAAACGCACCAAAACGTGCCCCAATAAACTACACAAACGTTGTCTCCTCTGATTGGTCAGAGCTATCTTGCATGGGGGCAAGAAAGTAAACACAAGGGGAAGAAGCAGTAATAGTAAAAACTGTTGCCGTTGTCCTGAGTCACCGCTCCATTCTGCTGTTTAACTGCATCTGCTGCAGGACAGTGTCGCGTGAAACTAGGACCTGACGCGCGACACAGTCTATGTGGTTGGTTAGTGATGCAGTACAGTTTTAGCACTAACCAGCTCTCAGTTTAGCTCAAACTTGTGGAGTACACCATAGTCGGGTCGGATCAAGTTCTCACCACAAGCAAATCGCTTTGGAGTTCATTTGGGATGGGACTGAGTACCTCTTTTTCGCGGATTTGGGTACGGTTCGTATGATCCGCAGCTGAGTGCGATTACTGTTTTCACACCTGACTAAATGAACCGCATCAAGGGAGCAAACGAACCAGAGTCTGTTTTAACCAGACCAAATAGTGCTGGTTGAAAACGCCCTTAGGCTAATTAATAAAAAATACCTTACCTTCAGATTCCTGAGAGTCAGGGTGCTTGGGATTGATGGCCTGATATACATAAGCAATATCTACAAAAATAATAACAATTAAACAATCTGTAATTTTCTCTACCAACAATAAAGCATTATAGAATAAAACAGATGTAGAATTGAATAAATCTCTTACTCTGCTCTGGTTCACTCTTCCTGTACACAAAGTAGATGACATCTCCATTCTGAAGCAAGTGGCTCTGTTTCTTCACCAGCTTGGACATGTTTATTACTGTGCCATTAGTGCTGTAGTAAATAAACAATGAAATAACTTGAAAAATCTAGTGTAAGAATGGTTCATACAATAAATAAAAAGGTTATTACAACAGATTCATGTAGTATTTCATTACTGCTTCAGAAACAGTAACATCTTTAGCAAATAAGATAAGCTCTGAATCTCAGGAGCTTCCAAAACAGATACGCCTCCCGAGCAGTTACTGAGCACCCCAAAATAAAGTGTGTGTGCAAACGTTATGACACCAAAAATATATTTTTTCTGTTAACATCAGTAAATAAATACAAACAGTGCAGAAAATATTTTAAATGTCCTGTAGAGGAGAACTAACGTCTTACATATTTACACTTAAAATATAAACTAAATGTTGATTCTGGAGGGTGACTGTGTGTGCACAAAATACGTACAATGATCATATTTTACATTTCTGTGGTGGAAAAATATGCACCAACAAAACATAATAGTGCACCTCCATTTTTAAATATATTTTATGTTAATAATTATGTTATTCATGAATTAATTCTAAAAGGGAAAAGTGTCAGTTAACAGAAACAAACAAAAATAAAAGAAATCTGTCACTTTACATATAATAAATATAAAACATATGACAGTATATATTTTTTAATTAAATTCTGAACACAAACTATGATTTAACTAAGATTTAGTTAAATATTCTATATTCTAAGATTTAGAGAAGCATTGGTATTTATTATAATTACAATGGAACCTGGGATTTCATCATTAATCAGATCTAAAGTAGCTGAGAACCAAAAAACGAAAGATAACTGAAGCAATATTTCCTATAAGAAATAATGTAAATCCAATTAATCCATTCCAGCCACTCCAAAATATTAACAAAAATACATTTTATATAGAAAAACTAAAGTTTTACATACAAAACAATAAATAGGAATACAAAAGTCTAATGAAATGGATAAATTAACATTTAACATCACTCTTAAGGGTTTATGCCCATTTTAGTGTGCGCCAGTGAGGTGCAGCTGACAGCCTTTGTTTTGTACACCCATTCTCAGCCTGTATTTGTTTTCACACCCATTTTCAGACAGTAGCACTGCACACTGTCACTTTAGTGTGACGTGTTTTAATTTGTTTTGAGTGTTATTATTTTGGTGCTTCTCAAGCCTCTTGTTTTTTTTGCCAGAATGAACGAAGAAGGTTCCACTGTACTTACTAAAAGCCACAAGATTTTCTCACAATTTTCACAATCACCCATTCTAAATTATAATTTTTATTTTTCCCAACTGGATTCCATATTCATCATTTTGGACACACACAAAAAAAACTAAAACATTTAATACTATATGACATATGGACAGGTTGATCATTTTGCACATTTCTCTTCAACCAAACATGTTTTGTATGTTTGAAAACAGAGACTCTAAACTTTTAAACACTGAATATTTAACACGAGATGGCTGAAGACATTTTCACACAGCACACAGACTCCAGTGATTGTAAACACATCTGTACATTGCACTCTGGTTAGATGCTAACTGCATTGGCTCTGTACATGTATTCTGCACAATGACAAAGTTGAAAATAACCTAATCTAATCTGAAGTGGAGAAAATATATAAGAAAATATAAACCATATACACACAAATAAATTATTAAAAAGTCATACATTGCGATTTGCAGATTATGTCTCTCACAGTGGACATGCACCTAATATGAAAATTTCAGACCCCTCCATGATTTCTAAGTGGGAGAACTTGCAAATTCGCAGGGTGTTAAAATACTTATTTTCCTCACTGTAAATACCACATATACAGGTGAGCTCACCTCATATCCTCGAGCCACACCTGTCCTGATGTCTGATCCTGTGTGATTTTACAGTGATCTCCTGAGACCAGTTTATTAGCAGGAAAGGAGAGATCACAACCTGTAGGAGAATTAAACAAGAGTGAAGCCTTAATATTCTAAAATATAGAGCAGAATGATTAGGACCAATATCAATAGTTAATAATAATAATAATAATAATAATAATAATAGTTAGATATTACAACACAAATAAACTAATAAATATGATTATTTAATCAGGGCTTGAATGTTATTCACACATCTGACAAACACAATAAATCTGAATTTTTGAATCAGAATTTTCAGATATGATAGGACTGATAAAAAGATTGTATTAGATATTATACAGATAAATTTTATATGGTTTATTGCTATTTTAGATCATTATTCTTAAACAATTTGCCTGCACTTACAAGCTTTTGTCAACAAAAAATATATATATACACGTGTTTCGTTGCCTTTGCAAAATCAATCAATCAATCAAAATGTATTTATATAGCGCTTTTTACAATGGGCGTTGTCACAAAGCAGCTTTACATAATTAGTATTAAACAATCTGAATCTAATCCCGATGTGAGCAAGCCGAAAGCAACAGTGGCAAGGAAAAACTCCCTCAAGGCTGGAGGAAGAAACCTTGGGAGGAACCAGACTCACAAAGGGGATCCATCCTCCTCTGATCAAACTACCGATACAGATTTACATCCTTAATTAAATCTGACATTGTGCTATAGTATAAAACAATAATGATATTAATAATAGTGATCATTGCACCCATATTGGGTTTCATAATTAAAATGCAGTAGCATTAGAGCTTCAGTCCAATCATTGCTAGTAGTAGATGTAAGTTAGCAGCAGGTCTGGTGTCAAAAAAGAAAAAGAAAATCAGAAAATGATTCATTGTTGACCATAATTTCCAATAACAGTTATAGCTTTTTATTTTATTTATCAATTTCATTATTCTAACCATAGGTTTACACATACAAATGTATAAATAACATAACTACACACTTCTTACTTGTTTGAAGTACGCTCTCTCTATATTGGCAGGTAATTTAGCTTATTTAAAGCATTTGTCTTAAAACAAGCAGAATCATCTGCCAATATAGTGAGATCATTTTCACACAGAGTTTTAGTTTTATAGTAAGCCTACAATGTTCTCAATATTAGAAATATTATGTATTTAGGCTGGAGTTAAGATTTCACTTGATAAGACAGAATGTTAAACTGCGTAAATAGAGTAAGTCTGCATAAAAATGTGCAGAAAAAGTAAAAACTTATTTACAGTTAGAACAAACAAGAACTTAAATGTCTATTTAAACACAGCAGAGCCAGACACATGAGTTTATAGAGTTGATTTGAAGTTGGGAATCAGACAGTAAAGTGTGTAAAACGAGACAGACATGGACGGAGTGACAGAGACAGAACCGTCCCACACAAAAACCTACTTAATATTCCACATGCATGTGTTCAATAGACGCCTTTGTTATGACGGGAGGGGGGTTTTCTTAGTGTGCTGAACTAAAGAGAGTATTGTGTATGGCATGAACTCGCTGAATAAAGTCCAGACACTGCTCAAGAACGACTCAAATGTCTCCCACAGTCTGATAAAGGTGGTGGGGGTGAAATTAAAGAGGCAGCGTTTGCAAAAATCACCTTAAAATTAGTACATCAGTATCCATTACTCATCACACACTCTGCACTCTATCAGATAAAGTTCCTACTGCACATTCAGCTAAAAAGTAGAAAAATACTTTTTGTTCATAATTTAATTAATAAGAGAACACATACACACTCATTTTATATTCAGTACATATAGTGACATTTCAAATCCTTTGTTTTAATGTGATCAGTATTTATCTAGAATCTCAATTTTTAGAATTTCAATTGGGAGAAAAAAGGCTTAAAATGTGCTTCAGAATTTTTTAATTAAACGATGAACAAAAATGACCTTTTCCCCAAACACAAAAATGTTTGACGATATGTTAAAACAGTATAATCTACATCTCTTTGATCTAAAAGTGCATTAAAACATTACATTAAAAAGAAACACACCTTTAGCTTTGTCCAAATACAGCAGATATAATTTAAAAACATTATAGTTTTTAAATATTTTTTCATATATATCATTTATCATTTTAAAACATTTCTCATATACACTCTGTGGATAATTACAGCTTAGATGGAAATTAAAGCATAATATACATCATCTCAAAGCTGCATTCAACTCACCTATGTCATATTTAACACATTAATTTCAAAACTACCTTTACTAAAACTGTTTTAAAATAGTAAAGCCTGCCTTTATTTGCACTACCCAAACTTTTAACGGGCAAAAAACAACCTTTACTTGCATTAATACAATTTTAAAATAGCAACAACTCACATTTGTAAATTAAAACTGCTTTAAAGCCCATCTTTACTTGCATTGATCCAGCTTTATAACAGCAAATCCCCATTTTACTAGTACTAATACAGCTTTTAAACAGTAAAATTAGTTATTTGAACTAAAGCTACTTTAAACCTCACAAAATCCACCACCTACTAATACTTAAAAAAACTACAACCTACCTGTACTTTTGTTAAACTGCTTGAAATGCTAAAACCCACCTTTACCTGTACTCATACCACATTTAAATGCTAAAACCCACCTTTACCTGTACTCATAGCACGTTTAAATGCTAAAACCCACCTTTACTTGTACTCATAGCACGTTTAAATGCTAAAACCCACCTTTATCTGTACTCATACCACCTTTAAACATTAATATCCACCTTTACTTGTACTAAAAGTGATTTACAACAGTTAAACCCACCTTTCCTCCTGCCAATAGTGCATTCTCGGTTGGTCAGCAGTAGTGTTAGTTCAGTTTGTGGACATGCACCCACTCTGACCAGTTTCCCCCATGGCTGCCCTCGACTGTCTGGCTCCATCTCCACGTCTCAGTTGTAAGGACTGGAAGTCAAATCTACATCTAGGAATAGCAAAACATCTGTTTAAAATACTTAAATAAAATACTTAAACAAATAAAATGCACAATTATGACAAAATTATGACTAGTTCAGCAGGTTCAAACAATTAGTGCTATTCTAATAATCCAAATCTAATTATTTTAACAATGTAATATCTTTAAGAAAAAGGTATTCTTACAGTGAAAAAGTAATTTCCTGTTTAACAATAAACCTGTTTCAAATAAAGTAGTTCTTATCTTAGAGTCTCACAATGTAAAAAAAAAAGTTCACAGCTTTTAATGATAATAATGAACAATTTACATACATAAGCAGCTTTAATGGTAAGACAGATAAAAGCAGAAACATACATGAAAAGTAAAAGAATCAAATCAAAAAGTCAAAAATATAATTCAGTCAAATAAAACACAATGCTAAATAAAATTAACTATGACAGTATATAGTATTTTAACCAAAGACTACATGAGCTAAACAGAACAAATTACAGTTGCGTTTTAAATAAAAGATTAAATTAAAAAGTGTTATAAAAAGTAAATATATATATCCTGAACTGAACTTAAATCTTTTAACAGATAATGAGTACTGGTGCTTTTAAAATGCTTTAAATTAGATCTTAACTACTACTTTGTATGCCAAATATATTTTATACAATTGAATCAGTTTTAAAAGCTATACTAATTTAGCGAGACTAAGCCTAACAAATAAATTTTAAATATGTATAAATATATTTATAATATCTGTATTGGCTCTGGAAACCTGCTTAACAGTTTTAAATATTGAGCGATTTGATTCTTATAACGTGAAGTAAACCAACCACTTTTACCCACTTTTAGTGCTTTTAACAGGAGTAGAACTTCATGTACAATCTAACTGTATTTAAAGCTACATGTATTGAGGCGGAAGTTAATTAAAGTAAACAGACTGTAGGTAAAGCTCTTTATAGCTGTATCGTTGGGTGTTTTACAGTTTATAGAGGTTAAAAACAGAGAAATGTCAGTTTGTTTAGCCGTTAGCATGCTAACGCTGTTAGCCAGTCTGCTAACTGGTATGTTACTGAATAAACCTATAAACGGTGAGTTTACAAAACCGGAGCCGGTTTATACTGAGTTAGTTTAGGTTTACACGTAGATTAGTATAGTTTTAGTTTAATATCATGATTAAAATAAAGCAGTTTCAGACTTAAACACGGCTCAGCTTTAGCAGCACTATTAGCCAGCTCAGTACACACACTTTAAGCACTAAAATTAGATTAAAAGTCAGACTAAACACAGTGTGAAGTCCTCATTAGTGCAGATGAACAGAATTAAGAGAATGTAAAGTGTGTTTACCGCGCATTGACGTCCGCTCTGCTTCAGACTCAGTGTTTACCTTAATACTGCACTTCCTGTGTGTGAGAGAGGCGTGTTTACTACCCCCCTCTCTCTCTCTCTCTCTCTCTCTCTCTCTCTCTCTCTCTCTCTCTCTCTCATTAACATTATTACAACAGAAATAATCACACAAAAAACTGAGAAAGATTAGTAAATAATAATATACAAATATAAATAATTTAATGAGAAAGAATAATAAATAAATACAAATACAATACAAATAATAACAAAATAAATACATTCAAATGTGTTGACAGACAGGGCATTTCTCTGTGTGTATAAGTATATATATAGTGTGTAGTGTGTATACAGTGTTAGTCTCTCTCTCTCTCTCTCTTTCTCTGAAACAAAAGACTATCTGAAGTTCTCTGATGTTTCTCAGGGGAAAAGACCTCAGTAATTTCACATTTCCTCAAACTTTAGAGACTCTTCTGTTTATTAATCTGCACAGGTGTGATGATGTGACTATTAAAATGTTTATCTGAGTCTCTCATGTCTCCCTTTGTCTTTTTTTTAGAATATAGGATTTTTAGAACACTCTACATTAAGACTCATGAGCCATCAGAGCAACATTTGAGTGATAAAATATAAATGTACTGTACTGAGCTAACTGTACTGAACTAACTGTATTGAGCTAACTGAAATTAGCTAACTGTATTGAGGTAAGGTGACCAGATCTGAGATGATGAAAAAGAGCCTTAGCGTGGGGGGTGGGGTTCGGGGTGGAAGATAACACTGTATACAGTATACTGTTTTTTTTTTTTTTTTTTTTTTTGGGGGGGGGGGGGGGGTTTGGCGCTTGAACATATATTGTATTATTATTAATTATTAATAAATATTGACAATATACTAATAAGAACTATTAAACATTATTATGAATAATAATATAATAAAATGTATATTGCTCAATAATAAAATATTAATACATTATTAGATAATATTAAATAATAATAAACTGTTAAAAGCAGGTAGCATAAAATTATCACCCAATTCTGTTTCACCTTTTCAGTCAACTTCACTTCAGCTCATTATCACCAACGTTACACTTATGTTTGGAATGTATAGTCAATAGACCTGATTTACACATAATTATGCCTAATTTTGAGTAAAAATAAGCAGAAATTCTGAATTATTTTGATAATAGTTAAATTTAGAGACATGTACAGTTGTTTACTGCATTTTAACTCCTTATGGACACCACAGTCATAACAGCAAAAAACACTTATAACACAGACATTCTGAGCATATAATTGTGGTGTTAAAACCATAAGAAGTTGAAAGGCAGTGAAAAAATGAGGATGAAGAGCATTTGAGTAGACTTACTAGTATTAGATGACTGATTGGAAAGGGATCTGAACATATAGATTTAGAATAGAGAAAATGGGGTGTTCAAATGCAAAGAAAAGCAATTATGGAGGTATGTTCTTCTTACATTATATTTACTAATATTAATTAAAACAATAATGCTAACAATAATATGTGTGATAGAACGCTTTAGATTTCAGACTGGTGCCAGGTTGTATAGGGTGCTTTATTTGTGACATCGAGCTAGAGATTTTTGGGGACCTGGCAACCCCGCTGTTGATTAACGCAGTATACTGCCCACAGAGGTAAGTAATCCTGCAAAGTGCGATAAAACGCAAATTATTTCATTTAAAAAAACAATTAAACACAGATTTATTAATATGGTAAAGCGCAAAAGTTTTCACCTTTCACCAAAAACGACTCTTGATTCAATTAAACTTTTATCCGGCAATGAAGTGCAAATGCGTTTGCGAAATCCAAATCGGGTTTCGGTTCAGATGACATTCACCACCAATGCATACTCGATAGAAGGGGCGGAGCGAGAACACATCCGGGTATTATCGGCGAACTTGCCTTTGATTTGGAACCGTACTTGAGCTGAGAGTGATGACGTTTCACAAGTACACAAGACTGCACAAGTATGCATATTGAGAAACGGCCCAGAGGTTTCAGATATTTAGCAATTTGGATTTCTGCTGAGTACTAATGCTCGCCCGTCTCCATTTACTATAGCGTAATATCTCACTCAAGCGAACCGAACGGAATTAGTGGGAGGGCGAGACTAGTTTGTGAACGAAACGCTTCTGGAGTAAAACGAAATCCCAGACGTTTGTGAAATTCCACCAGGACTTTTTTAAAAGTCTCAAAAAGAGGACATCTGGTCACCCTAACTGAGGTAATTGAGTTGAGCTAGCTGTACTGATGTAACCGAGTTGAGCAAACTGTATTGAGGTACAGTAATTGAGTTGAGCTAACTGTACTGAACTGAGCTAACTGTATTGAGCTAAGTGTACTAAGGTAATTGAGTTGAGCGAACTGTACTGAGCTATCTGTACTGAGCTAACTGAACTGACTCTCAATTTCTCCACTTTTTCTTGCACTCTGCATCTTCTATTCTCCTTCTATTTCTCCATCTTTACTCTTGGTGTTGTTCATCTTGTTCTCCCTCTTTTCCCCACGTCGTCGTCATCGTCTTCTTCTTCTTCTTCTTCTTCTTCTAATAATAATAATAATAATAATAATAATAATAATAATAATAATAGTAATACATTATTATTGTTGTTATTATTATTATTATTAATAATAATAATAGTAATAATAAATTATTATTATTTATTATTAATAATAGTAATAAATTATTATTATTATTATTATTATTATTATTATTATTATTATTATAAACAACAGTTTATTATAAAGTCTCATTGTGAGGAGGCCATAGTGAATTCAGACAGTACAGTATAATGTATAAACTGCACTGTCTTGTACTAACCACTAGGGGTAGCTGTTGTTCTTTGGAAAAATAAATCCATCTGCCTACAACCCTGAGAGAGATAAAGTGTGTGTGTGTGTGTGTGTGTGTGTGTGTGTGTGTGTGTGTGAGAGAGAGAGAGAGAGAGAGAGAGAGAGAGAGAGAGAGAGAGAGAGAGTTAAATGGTTTTGCTGTTTGAGGGGGAGGAAGGTTGTGGGTGTGACATTTTAATGATTTATGATGATTTTATGATGGGAAAAAGGAGCCCGGCTACCGATTACATGTTAATCCAGGACTTTCCTGGCAGGCCTGCAGCCACAGTCAGCAGCACTTACAGCAGGTTCAGGTGTGACCGCTCTAACCTTCAGAGTAATTGTCAGTGTACGTCCTCTTTAAAATGCTTTTATCCAGCGTGTCTCTTAAATCATTACAGTTACATCTCCTCAAACGAGTCTGATAGCAGTGCCGTCAGATTATAAATCACACGCTGAGCAAAATACACTTCAGATACATCTATCACAAGCTTTATTGAATTAAAAAGCATTCATGACAACCAGATATTTCAGAAAGATGACATTCGTTTAGTTATAATGATGGATGTTTTAATCTCAGAGGAGCGTGGTTTTGTTTTTCTCAACATATTAGACATGTTTGTGTAAATGTATTAGATATGCACAGATTCAGGATTGATATTTAACTGATATTGATATTATACCATTAATTTAGACTATTTTAATGTAAATCATATAATGTAACATTATGGGCATTTCATTTCAGGGACCCTCAGAGTGTCTAACAGATGATTATTTGCATTTGTACATAATTGTTTTAGGCGTATGAGTGATCAACATATCTATAAGTCAGAAATGTCATTGGTGATTCAAAAACCTCTATCAGCCAATCACAACACGACACTGTGGCTTGCAGAAGAAGGAACATGATTAGCAGTAATTTCAACATGGAGCCGATAAAAATAATATAGATTTCCCATTTATATCAAATAATATATCGTTCACAGCTGTATATCGTGCAGCTGTATTATTGGGATGTTTATGTATATTTGTGCACTGTTTCTGTTAAAGTGACACTAAGTATAAAGACAAAGTTCCATAAATCAAACGTACTGATGTTATAAGTTATACTAATAATAATTCTCACACTAATAGAATTACAATGGAAATCTGTGGAAAATTCCAGCCCCATTGTCTGTGCACCGTGTGTGGGAGTTCCCTTTGACTCCCGGCTTCATTTGATGGGGTTTGAGTCTCTCATCAGCGCTCGCTCTCAGCCCTACCTCCACCGTTTCTGCCAAATTCACTCATTTGTCAGAGACTCTCCATGATCACAGGCTAACAAATCCCTCCGGCCCGCCTGACAGGCTCCAGCGCCGCAAAATCAAAGACAAGAAAAGGAGGAAAAAGCCGACAGAGGCAGCCTGCGCCGTTTCATTTACAAGCACTTCAGCATTCACAGCCGGCCCGGCCTCCTGAAAGAGCCCGTTAGGCCACATTACAGGCAAATAAAATGACTTTCATTGTAATGTTGGCTTTCGTAATTCCCTCAGACATGTAATTATATGCCATTTTTTAACTTTTCATTCAAAAACAACCTTATGTAGAGCAGCCAGCAGGTTATGATTGTGCACAGCTTGACTTAGGCCTGTTTCACCAGGAAGGAGAATAATGAGAGGAGAGAGAAACACACCAATAATTAGAGATGAAGCACAAATCAGTCTTTCACTGTGATGAGAATCATACGATAACATAAGCTTATATTTCCCTCAGACATAATAAAGAGGTATGTTACATTTTTGAAAATAGCACTGCTGATACAGCCCAAACCTGGACCACAGCCGGCACACAGATCAGGACTGTGTACTGCCATGAGTGTCGACCCAGATCCAGTTACCTGAACAGAGTATTACACATCAGAGCATTATATATATGTCAGTGGTGCCTTGAGATACGAGTTTAATTTGTTCTGTAACGGAGCTTGTAAGTCAGTCAACTCGTATATCAAACAAATTTCTCCCATTTAAAATAACTGAAATAGATTTAAT
>BRDA01012809.1:46868-58798 GCA_036984385.1 Crenuchus spilurus | reverse complement strand
GGTGTCGGCGTAAATCCAATTTTCAAAAATGTTTCGATTGCAATTGAGGGAGGAGAAAGTCACACGAGAGACAAATCAAGACCGGGGCAAATGAAGCGAAGATGGAACTCAACGAGAGACTTCAGACAAGTCACCACAATCGCAAGTAAAGGTACCAAAGAACACGATAAAAGTGATGTTTGACGTGCGTCGGTTTCCCGCATATTACAGTACTGCATCGCGTCCCCACGTGTGTGAAAAAGTCCAGACTTCAGAGAGCAACTCAAGGTAGAAGCGAAGTAAACGGGGCCAGAACTAAACAGAGAGCACACTGAAAGAGGAGGGAGTTAACGTTAGCTTTGTAAAAACTTTTAACCTAAATGCGGCTGTGGTTGGGACTTGGATAGACTGGGGCAGCTGGGCCTAACTTTGTGTGCAAACGTGCAGCAAAAAATGAGAGTAGCTCAGATTCTGATGCCGCTTCTGAAGAAGAAGAGCTCTGAAGACATGGTTCAAATAATATATATATACATAGAAAGATAGACAGATCAAATGCATTCAGTGGCACTCATTTCTCTTATTTTTACCGCATAAAACACACACATGCACACACATTTATAAGGGCACTGCTTGTGTTTTGTAATTTGTGTGTATTTGGTTAAAATGGTTAATTAAAATGTTTTTATTAAGACAATGCAATGTTTATATCTTTTATTTAGTGTATAAATTAATGTATAAATAAATAAATTTTATTTATTTAGGGCAACCTGGCAGCTTGGTGGTTAGGGACAGGGGCGTAGCACCAAATTCTGGACCCTATGCAGAAGTATGGTAAATCAGTTCAACTTTTCACCCAACTACAGCACACCTGGGATGGGTAAGGGTCCGTCCCCCAGGCGTTCACCAAGGAACCCCTCCCCCAGGCCTGGCTCCTGGCTCCAGTAACCCTATTTTAGGTGAAGGAAACATGGTCTAGTTATTTTTCTTTTTCATGGAGGTCTTTTTGAATTACTTTTTGTCTGGCCTGTCACCCTGGACCAGTTTGTTTCGGGAGACCGTACCAAGGGCTACTGCTATGGACAACCTATATTTTCTGGGATTATGCAGGCATGCAAACCCCTCCACCATGATAAGGTAGTGATTCAAAAAGGAGCCAAGTGATGTAAGGTGTTGGGCTTGGAGGCCTCAGGATTCCATATCTGTTTTTGCAGATGGTGTGGTCCTGCTGGCTTCATCAAACCAGGATCTCCAGCTTTCACTGGACAGTTTGCATCCGAGTGTGAAGCAGCTGTGATGATAATCAGCACCTCCAAATCTGAGACCATGGTACTCAGCTGGGAAAAGGTGGAGTGCCCTCTCTGGGTTGGGAGGGTGTCCTTGCCTCAAGTGGAGTAGTTTAAGTATTGGGGTCTTGTTCACAAGTGAGGGTAAGAAGGAGCAGGAGATTAACAGGTGGATGCTGACTCTTTTTATTAGTCTGTCTTGGTGAAGAGAGAACTGAGCCACATGGCAAAGCTCTCTGTTTACTGGACGGTCTACATTCCAACCCTCACCTGGTCATGAGCTTTGGGTAGTGACCGAAAGAATGATATTGCAGATACAAGTGGATGAAATGAGCTTTCGTGTTTGGGCTCTCCCTTAGAGATAGGGTGAGGAGTTCGGACATCTGGGAAAGACTCAGAGTAGAACCACTGCTCTTGCATGTAGAACCAGAGGTAGTTTGAGTACCTGGTATGGATGCCTCCTGAACGCCTCCTTGGTGAGGTGTTCCCAGTCATGTCCAACTGACAGGAGTCCCCGGGGAAGACCAGGACATGTTGGAGAGATTATATCTCTCAGCTAGCCTGGGGACACCTTGGAATCCTCCCATATCAGCTAGAAGAGGTGGCTGGGGAGAGGGACATCTGTTCTACTTTGCTTGGATTGCTACCCCAAATAAGCGGAAGATGATGAATGGATGGATATTTGATATTGTATTGTATATTATAATTTTGTTTAAAATATTATGAGACCAAAACATCATATGCAGTTACACACATCCAACACTAGATGGCCCTGTAGTGGCAGCCATACAAAATTTGCAGTAAAGTTTGAGGCAAATACAAGGTCTAGAAAAATGTTTATTTATACAGGTCTTGTCTTTTATTTGAGTTTTTATTACAACTGCAAATAGTGTGAACATTTCTACAGCATGTGTTTTTAAATACACATTAAATTAAGTCTAAAACCTTTTTTATCAGTGCTGAATGCAGTGATGACCCTACCACACAATTATTTTAACCTAAAAATGACCCTAAGTAGTGTTCACATCTTGATCAGTGATCAGAGCTAGTGTAGAGAGTGTGTGTTGGCAGTCATGGGGCTGTTTGCAGAAGTCAGGCCCAGCTCAGCAGGTCTACTTTCAGCAGCACTCATGCACATGATTAGCTGGGCCAAAAGAGGTGCCACCAGCCCGAGGGGGAATATCAGACTGTGAGCCACAATGATGTCATATGTTGGACCAGCTTATCATTGTTCTACACCAAACCCCCTTTTTTGTTCTGGCTCATTTGCTGCCTTCCTGTGCTCCAGAGGCAACCAGGCACTTTTACTGAAGGCTCCAGATATATGAATATAATGTTCTTGTTATTTGCAGAAATATGCCAGTCATATATATAAAAATTAAGGCAAACCTAACCAATTTTCTTTATCAAAATAAACAGATTTTTTCCTTAATTTCAAAGATAATACTCACATGTTGTGGCCATACATGCCTCTTGTCACAGAAGTCAGTTTTTCTAGAAGTGTCCTAGTTTGTACTATCACAGGCTCTGCATTAATTGATAAAAAGTCCAAATTTAGAACTGGAGCTGCAAGGCTAATGTTGCTAACACATTAAATTTTGTTAGTCACATAGTCCAGTGATTTCAGTCAAACTACATCACAGCAACTTTTTTAAAACTACTGCATCTAGATCTAGAAGATAAAAGTCTCTCAGACTATATAATGTATATAGGCTTATGATATAATATACACATATTACCCTGTGTTTCAGCTGCATTGTTGGGTAGATTACCACAGACAGTGATTTCATCACATTTCCTATGAAAGCAACAGAAAACCTGCAACAATCACTGACTTCTATTATACATTACAATCATTGCTCAATTTGTAATCTGCACTAATTTACTGTATGCTACAGATGATTGGGTTGAAAACCATTGATGTATGACTTTAAGTACAAAATATCTTGTGTGCAGTTTGCTAATGTGGCATTTTCTTTATTTATTTGATGCAGAGATTTCAAGTTCAAGATGTATGTCATTATGTTTTATTTTACTCAAGCATCCAGGCTTTTAAGGAACACTGTGGAAAAGGAATATTAAAGAAAAAATACCCATGCACTTTTATCAAAGGTCCCTCATGCATTACAACATTTAGACTGCTGCAGAACAAGCTGGTACAGGGGGCAGGTAGTGGCATGAAAAATATCCTGCTCACTAATACTACGCTTCATTCACCAACCGTTCATAAGAATAAAATTCTTCTTAAAACCCACTTATGTGGTTTTCATTTCATTTAACAATGTCATTCAAAAAGCATTCTTATTTTGGATTTATTATTACCTAAGAACACACACACACACACACACACACACACATTTTTGCCTTTTTATTAAGCCATGCTTAATTGCTTAGCTGGAGCTGTTCCCTTTGAAAATATACAGCTGAAACCTTTTATACATATAATCAATACAAGTATCATTAAGTCATAATTTACGAAACTGCATTAAACAGCCTGATAAAATCAAATTTACACCTCGAGATGTACATCACAGAAAAATAAAATTATTTATTATGAACAATAAAGCTGGTGACCACACTGAAGCTTTTAAATTAAGACTCCATTATAAAAACAGCTTAATTTCAAATTCTTCATTAAATAAATGTGGTGACATAGTATTATGGGTGGCATTGACACTTACAATTTTGGGCACCTCTGGTCAAAATATCTGTTATTTTGAGTAGTTAAGTGAGAGGAAGATAAACTGATATCTAAAAAGCCTAAGTGATGACACAAATCTTTATTATTTTAAGCAAGATTATATTTTTATTTACATCTTTAACAGTATCAAAATAACAAAAAATGAGAAGAATCAGAAACAAAAGTTTATTATTTTGATAGCCAGCTAACAGTCTTTCATTTCTTATTTGGAACATGTTTGTTCATTCCATTCAAAAGGCTTCTGGTACTGAAAGATTCTTCGGTTGTCTTGCATGCACCACTTGTCATGCACCTCAAGCCTTGTCCCAACAATCAGCTCTCTCAGTAACTGCCTAGCACTCTGCAAATTAAATTAACTCATGCCCCCAAAGCTGGAGAAAGCTATAAGAAGATACGTAAACAGGAATGGTGGAAGTAAAGTTGGGGTCTGGAAGACTGAGAAAACGTTCTAAGATCACTGCTTGTAGAAAACCTTTCCTTCATCCTCACCACAAACTTCAGCATCACATGAAAATAAAACCTGAAAATAAAACCTTGCAACAATGAAGAAATGAATTATTGCAGGAAACAATTGCTGAAGTTCATTACATGACCAACTGTTAAACATGAGGGTGGACCAATCATGGTTTTGGCTTATGTTGCAGCCAGTGGCACAGGGATAATTTCACGGGGAAAATGGATTCAGTTAAATATCAGCAAATTCTCAAAGCAAGCATCACACCAATCACACCATATGTAAAAAAATCCATCAGGATATTTATGTTTTTGTATGCCACTGTATATCCAATAGAATTAGCATTGTAAACATTCTCTAAATCACCACATCTGGGACCCCTTTCTCTGGTGCGTTGATTTTATCATAATATTAAGAACATCTTAACTCATGCTCACCCTACCATATAACAATGAACACTGTGCTAAGATGTTTTTGATAAAAATGTTTAAAATGAGCTACAATGGGACAGTGTGATGTCAGATTGAAAAGTGACAGAAAAATGTCATTCTGCTTTTACTGGCCACACTAGTTGATCTCAGGACTAATAACCTGCATTGAGTTTTGTGTATTGATTTGTTATTTTGAACATACAGAAGCTATTCATTTACATGCACATGGGGGAAGGAAATCTGCCCTATTTTGCTGTTTCCTCTGTGAGGTAATACTGAGGAAGTCAAACACCTATCAGAGCTAATCCAGTGCTGGCAGAAGCAGGCAGAGGGAGAGGAGCGCAGATGAATAAAGCTGGTGTGGAGAGAAATCACATACATAAAACCTAAGAGCACTGGGGGAAGGGCACAACATAGGGGGTGTGTCAGCTAGCGTGTGTTTCTGTGAGGGAGACCAAGGCAGAGGTGTGCGTTTGTGTGTGGCGGAGCAAAAGCAAGAGCACTGAAACTCACACACACACACACACATGCGCAGGACCAGACAGAGATCCAGCTTTCAGGAGCAGAGCGGCAGCAAAGGGATTACTCCTATTTGTGTCTCTAACTCCATGCTTCCTGGGGTGAGCCCCTTTACCTTAGCTTGACCAGGTCTTATGTGCATGTGTGTGTAATTGCATGTCTTTTATTGCTGCTGTGTAGTGATTGAATGCAGTGGCCGAGAAGTAATACTGCATTATTGTTCATGCGGGCCACATAAACATGCAAAGGATGAGAAAGAGGGTTTGCAAAGAAAAGCAAGAAAAGAAGAGGACCACACAGAATGGGCATATAGGAGTTGAAAGAGTAAGAGATGCAGCTGGAGTTTCTACTGCAGATGGTTTAATGCAGTGCTAGAATGAGTCTAATGGATGGGAGCACTGCTGTGGCTATATCTTTAATCTTTAACATCCAAATGTTAAATTAATAAAGACCATCTCGCCTGCTTTAGTGTGTATGGGAGCTTGTTTTGGAACATTTTCAGGCAAAATCAAAATTTACTTATTGGAAAACCAGACAAAAGCATTAATAACCTACGATGTCAATACCAGCAATATGGTCCTCACTAGGGTCTGACATTTTTGAGCTGGGGTTAGAAAATTCTTCAAATTCTTCTAAATAATAGATGTAGTTTCATAATGGTATGTATATAAGACCCCATCTCCTGACACTGTAAAGAATGTTTGAATGCCTGGTTATAGTGTTTAATGTTCTTTATTAGTATGGCGTGCAGAGTCGAGGTCACACATCTGATCAATACTAGTAAGGGTTGATTGATGAGGCCTGATGGACTGTGAGTTTGAAGCTTCAGCTTTAATCCAGTCATTCATAGCACTGGACCATGGAAGCTTTAGAGAAGCACACTGCATCTGCAAACTGGGGCAGTCACAAGATAACAGACTGAAAGGACACAGTCTGGATACAAATATAGGCTACTGAGTACAGCAGAGACCTGATATGGTTTTCCTTCATCTGTTTTACAGGGTTGTCACCAAAGGAGCATGGAGGAGTGAGATGGAGGCAGATGTATGAACCCTTATTTCCTCAAGAGGGTTGCAAGTATGGTCCCTCACAGTGGACCATTTGTGCTGATGGTCAGTATCTCATTGTTTGGCAACCTATATGCTTTATACCTGAACAGAAATGGAGAAGAACTTAGCTTGACTCATGAAAACCCAGTTAAAGAGTCCACAGGCCATATCCAGCTTGGTGACATGTCAAAGTGGACCACCCAGTCATCTAAAGTCAAGATAGATAGCACTACTCCACCGATGACCAATCTACTCTTCTCAGATTTCACAGCCAACACTGAGAAGAACAGTAATGCCCTGAATGGTCTGGGAGAATCTCTCAATGGTGTTTCAAACAATAAAAGAAGGAGGAACATCTCATTATCAGATCCATCTTTAAGTACAACATGGACAGACAAGACAAGCTCCTTCAAAACTGGCACAGTAACTGATGCTCCATCAAAGACTGGGTTGCTTACTCAGGGCAATCAGCAAAAGGCTGTCACGGTGCTCTCTGATTTGGTTCACTCTCATTATGAAGAAAAAGCTCTTTCCTCTGAAAGCACATTATTGATTATGCTGAGGTCATCTCCACAGCCAGTCACTCAGGCCCAAAACACAGGTTTTGGACCTAAGGAACATATGAGGACACCAGAGTTCAACAGTTTCCACTTGCCCCAAACATCTCCTGATCAAGGAAGAGAAGAATCTAAGCTTAGGGTTGAATGGACACTAGAAGAGTCCAAATCCATTCCTCAGAGAGATGAAGAGGAGCATGTAGAAGAGTTTCCAGATGGGACAGGTCTAAGCCCAGAACAAAAAGATCAAATGACTACTATGCAGAACAGTGAAAGGGTGATAGAGGAGTCCACCAAGAAGCGTCCTCAAGAAACAATGGTTGTGACCAATTCCCCTAAAGGTAAAGAGAGTTCATTACATCAGAGAGCTGTTGTTGATTTGATAATTGGTTTGATTTATGCAGATTTGTTTTAGAGAATCTTCTATGTGCATTTCTTATACACACTTATAAAAAGCTATTATTATACCTATATATTATACACTTTAAAAACCTGAACAAAAACTGGAGTGGTGGCACCAAAGAGCCAAAATATACACTCACTGGCCTCTTCATGTACATATACTCTTTGTCCATTTTATCAGCTCCACTGACCATATCAGTGCACTTTGTAGTTCTACAATTACAGACTGTAGAACATCTGTTTCTCTGTATACTTTCCTCCTTTCACTCTGTTCATCAATGATCAGGATCCCACAGGACCACCACAGAACAAGTATTATTGATTTGGGTGGTGGATCATTCTCAGCACTGCAGTGACACTGATGTGTTGATGGTGTGTTTGTGTTTGTGTGTGTTGTGCTGGTACAAGTAGATCAGACACAGCAAAGTGTCACCGCTGGTGTGAAAATAGTGTGACAACCAAAACTATTCAGCCAACACCATCCTGTGGGCAGTGTTCTGTGACCACCAATGGGGATAACATTAATTAAAACTTTCTCTCTAAAACTGTATGCCAGGCATTTCACAGTATGAAGAAGAAAGCACTTAAGCTCCTTGGAACCAACAGCGGTTTCAGAGTTGTGTTCCACACTCTTAGAACTGAACAATGACCAGTTTACATTGTTTTCAGTGTAGTTTCAGGATAATACTTCTAAGGATGTAATAAAAGTCAGGAACATCACATTACATCACATCAAACGAGGTTTTAAAGAGCACATATGAAAAACTGAAATGTGGTAAAATACATCCCACTCTACAGTCTTACAAACTCACAATTCATAAAGCTGAAACTGCCTTCCACCAACTTCACATCCTCAGCCCTCACAGTGTGCACTCTCAGGTAGCTGTGTAGTGTGTATCGGTGTCCTACACACTGCAGTGTACAATCAGTATTCTAGAGGCGCAAGAGCACAATCCATCACAGTTCAGTGAGTGGAGAAAAAACCCACAGCATCACTGTAATTCCCCTACAACTCAAGCCTGTCACTCCATTTTCATTTCCATTCAATCCCAACACAGGATTATGATTATGAGATGGATGAAAACAGCAGTCTATGCCACAAACCTGTGATTAACTTTGTTCTACATTCTTTCAGCAGTTTCATTAGATTACATTATGCAAAGTATGTTTTGGTTTCAAATGTGGTCAAACAGCCCAGACATTTTCAGTGTCCAAAGTTTGTTTTTTTTTATTTTGCACTGGAGCTAATTTGACTTTAATTGGGTTAAATCAGGAGAATGTGGTGGCCACTTGACTAGACCCCATGACCAGTAAACCTCACATCAAGTCTCTGACAACACCATCCTTTACATTGACTGTACAGAAGAAACATGAGAATGAATAAAGATACACTGATATGAAGTACATCACTATTTATAAGGCAACATTTTTTACCAGTTTGATGTCTCACACACTGACTTTCTCATATGTAAAACTGGAGTTGAACCCAGAAAGGTGGCATTCAAGATGGCTGCCATGTTGGTTTACTCTTCCTCCACAGCTTGTGTCTAAAATTGAATTATTGTCTGCAAAACCATTTTATATGGTTGTTTCCTTATTTTTGAGAGAATCTATGTAAATCTACATACACTGTAATAGAACTGCTATACACTTGCCTTACAAAATCCTCTGATGCATGTGAAGTCAAGTCAGAGCCTCTTTTCAATCTGCTGCTGATAGATCACCACTGGGCAGCCAACATGCTTGGAGGAAAGGGCAGGATCCCCAGTTCTGATGGATCGCCTTCAGACGTTTGAGCCAGCTGACATTACTTAGTAGTGCTGGGGAGAGAGTGCCATCTTATCTGCCCAGAGAGTGCATGGTCAATTTTTGCTCTCTTAGGTCCGATTCAAACTCACAATCCTCAGATCATAGTGACAGTGCCTTAGACTGCTGAGACACTCAGGGCCCCCTTTTGTTATTTTTATGAATAAAAAAATTATAAAGTGTTGAGTGCTGATCCACCACCCAAATAATACCTGCTCTGTGGTGGTCCTGTGGGGGTCCCTACGATTGACAAACAGGATGAGAGGAGGCCAACAAAGTATACAGAGAAACAGATGAACTACAGTCTGTAATTGTAGAACTACAAAGTGCAAGTAGATGAGCTAGAGTGTAGATACCAGGTACTGTATATATACCTAATGAAATGGGCAGTGAGCATATATCTGCCAGAACTTCACTGTAACAATGAATACAATAGACTATAAAGAATCAATAACCTGTTCATTCAAAACTGAAGCCAATGAGCACTGAATTTAATTAATAAATGATTGAAATATAAAACATATGAATTTGACTATAATTACTCTCCATTCCTGGTCTTAGCTCATAAATACAATTAAAAAAATATTCTGCTTCACAATCAATTGCATTTTTGTCTATGATAGTCATCCTACAGATGCAACAAATATAGATTGGTTTAAGTATTGGATACCGATATTGCACTCTATCTTCTTCCTTCCTGTTACAGGCATATGTAGATAACCAAGCAATGCCACTTCTAAATGTGTGCCAGTTTCAAGTTTTTAAATAGTTACACAAATGAGAGCAGCAACAAGGTCAATGCCCCTTAATCTGCACTGAGAGTGTGAGTTTGTGTGTGTGAGTGTCTGTGTGACCCATTTAATTCAGTCCTACTTCCACATCTCTCCTGGTAAAATGGACCAGCTAATTAACACAGCCAGTGTTTTATTTCCCTTTCAGCTCAAGGGCCTCTTTTTATCATGATGCCAATATTTGTCTCAGAACGCTTCCCATGTGTGCATACCTAGTGGCATTGGGATCTGAATAGCTCGATACATTAGTTAGCCACGTAAATTAGCTTATTTATAGCTTGTTAAAGCTATGCTAACTTTCAATAACCTAATGTTGTCCTGTCCCATAGCATCATCCAGTTCTGTTTGAAGATGAAAACACTGGAATCAATAGACAATTCATCAATTTCTTCTGTTCCCTGTGATCCGTTTCAGAACATTCATATAAATGTGAATATTTTCTGACAACTCAACGAGCTTATCCTCATATATGTTCATCTTTATACAATCTGAAATCAAGTTGTAACAGTATGGAAAATCCAAAACAAAAACAACAACAACAAAAAAATCAACAACAGTGTTTCTTACATTTGCTTTTTATTGGAGACAATATGAAACCAAGATATTACATGTTTTGTCTGGTCATCTTCAATTCATTTGTTAATATACATCCATTCCTGCATTTCTGGCCTGCAATACATTCCAAAAAGTTGGGATGGTAAAGCATTTGACACTTACTTTTGACACTTTTCCTTTTTACGTTTAAAAGACATTTTGCCACAGATGACACTAAGCAATGAAGCATTTCTGGTGTTTTTTTTTTTGTTTTGTTTTTTGTTTTTTAAACATGTCTAAAGGAGTGCAACACTACAGGGTTGTCATAGCATTTCTGTTGGGGAAAGGTCAAGACTACTGGATGGCCAGTAATGTACCCTTCTCTTCTGCAGCCATGCCTTTGTAATGTGTGCAGCATGTGGTTTTGCATTGTCTTCTTACAAAATAAATGGGACATCCCTGTCTTCAACACCGCATATATTGCTTTAAAATCAGAATGTATTTTCAGTAGTGTACATGACCTTTGACCAGGGCACAGACACAACCCCATATAATGACAGACCCTAGCTTTTGGACTTGTTCCTGATAACAGTCTGGATGGTCTTTTTGTCTTTGTTCTGCAGCACAGTGTCTATTTCTATAAAAAATATCTGGAATACTGTTTTGTTTGACCACAGTACATGTTCCCAATGTGTAATGGTCCATTCCAGAAGCCACTAAGCCCAGAGTAACATCTGAAATGACATCATTATTCTAGCTCATTACTAGCCCTAATTTGGCTCATCCCAACATTTTTTTTGGAATGTGTTGCAGGCCTGATGTGTATTAATAAATGAAATTAAGTTGATGAGACCAAACATGAAATAGCATGATTTCATACTGTCTACAGTGAAACACAAGTCAAAGTAAATGTAAGAACATTGAGGGGTTTTTTGTGCACTGTTTTGCATTTTTATAATATCTTTTTCTGATTTGGGGTTGTACAATCTAGGCTAAGCACAGCTGCACACCTGACTAAGGTCACACTCTAGATCATAGAACTTTGAGTATCTATCCAGAGTGCGCAACAACATCTGTGCCCTTTCGTTTTTTGATGCATGAATCAAGGTCTAATAGACACGAATTTAATATCTTTTATGATGCTTTTTGTCAAAGGACAGTTCGGCCTTTATAAATAGGCCTTTACAGTTTAAAAGATCAAGTAAATACAAAGCATTTTACATTTACAGGGGTTAGACAATGAAACACCTGTCATTTTAGTGTGGGAGGTTTCATGGCTAAATTGGACCAGTCTGGTGGCCAATCTTCATTAATGTCACAATGCACCAGTAAGAGCAGAGTGTGAAGGTTCAATTAGCAGGGAAGAGCACAGTTTTGCTCAAAATATTGCAATGCAGAACATTATGGGTGACAGAGTTCAAAAG
>BRDA01012809.1:22417-40051 GCA_036984385.1 Crenuchus spilurus | reverse complement strand
ACACTCACTCGCTCACTCACTCACTCCGGATCAGGTGTGCATCGGCCCATAAATATTTTTGCTTATAGAGGGGATGTAGCAAAAGTTTTTATTATAGTATGTGTGCTCTAGCAAAATTCTTTGCAAAAGTAGGTGTATTTATGCGGCATCTCACAACAGTATTTCTGCGGTTCGCGTAAACGATCTCGTGTGTATGATATTATTTTTGAAAACGATGTAGGGGAGATATTCGTTTTTATAAATACCCGGCTACGTGTGGACTAGGCCTCACTCACTCACTCGCTCACTCACACACACACACACACACACACACTCTCACTCACTCACTCACTCACTCACTCACTCACACACACACACACACTCTCACTCACACACTCACTCACTCACTCTCACACACACTCACTCACTCTCACACACACTCACTCATTCATTCTCACACTCACTCACTCACTCACACACACACTCACTCACACACACACACTCACTCTCACTCACTCACTCACTCACTCACTCTCACACACACTCTCACTCATTCATTCTCACACTCACTCACTCACATAATGGACGTTGACGTTGTTCCATTGCTGTTGTGAAACTGTCATTTCATTGTTTAAAAATTTTTCTAATTTTTTTTTTTTATGTTTAAGTGAAAAATAAAAATATTTGAAACAAGAAATCATTCTTGTGTGGAATAAAACATAGTACAAAATAGAATATAAATTATTATTTTGAGTCAAAATGACAAAAGTGGCATGAAAACACACTGATTCTAATACGGGTCAAAAAAGACCCACTTATGGAAGAGTGTAGGGTCCAGTCACTCATGCATCTAAGGGTTAATAAGATTTTCCCTGTAGCTATTGACTCTCATTAACATCAAAGTACATACTGCCCCCTATTGGTGCTGGTATGTAAATAAGACGGAGGAGAGCATTTTGTGTAATGGTCTTTATTAACACATCTCTTTTTGCAGAAAGAGTAATTATATACCGGTAAGCAGCAAAAGCCTGGCATACATGAACAGTCATAAACAGCCTTCATTATCTCTTAGCTTATGTACCCTACAGCAGCCTTTAGCTCTGCTTGTGCTTTACTTAGCAGCGCAAGGATTTGGAGCTCATAAAACAATGGCCCAGTAGCTATTCTTTCACTTGAAGAACCTATACATGATATATTCAGTCCTTCACCTCTGAAGGTTCTTTTACAGGAGAATATTGTCAAAATATATTAGAACATTCAAGAAAATAAAGCACTATAATAAAATAGATTTTTATTTAACAGTTTCTCTTAGTCCAAAAGTTTCTGTACAATTTCAGGGAACTGCCTGACTTGCTATTTTTCACAGACATAAGAGGACTTGTAAAATAAACCTGCTGAAAACATTCCACTCAAACAAAAAGACAATCAGACATGTCAATACCATTAAAGAAGATACTCCCATACATGACACTGTTACTGTTAGTGGATGAATAAATAAGAAGTGAATGCAGCCCTATATTGATTGTATAGCATACAATTCCTTACACAAAGTATCACTTAGAATTTTACACATTTAACCATTAACAAAACAACTACATCATGTTGCACTTCCAAGTGAAGTAATCTGTACAGTGTAATAGCATTTAGTGAACAACACAAGCATGACAGATGATGCTCTCCTCTTGTCAAGGTTGTCCAAGCAGGATGTTTAATGCCTAATAACAAAGCCAACTGTTTCCATTACACTTCAGCACTACCATATATGTAGCCATTTAATCATTGTTCATGGTGAAATTAACATGTAGCTGTAGTTATATGTCAGATTTTCCAATTTTCAAGTCTCACAATGGCTGAATGAAATACTACAATGAATCGCAATCAGAGATATCTCTTCTGTAGCATGTTAATTCTACACTTTGCTTTCATTCATAAGGCGTGCAGGTTGAGAGAATCCCTGATTTTAAGGCTAACACTTAGCTTCTGGTTCCATAGTCTTAGCTGGCTAACTGGAGAACCTAAGAAGCATTCTGAAGTAAGTAGGTTGTAAACTACACCATGTGCTGTTCTTCAGCAGTTTACACTCATATAAACCTCCTTATTTGCCATTCACATTTGTACATACAGTCCCCTTAGTGCCTTAAAAACCAGTCGAGTAACAGTATTAGAGCTTTTTGCAAGCAGACCCATCAGAAGAATTTTGGTTGCAGTGGCCAATGTAAGTCATACATGAAAAAATTAGAATATCATGAAAAAGTTTGTAATCCAAAAAGGGAAACTCATATATTTTATATTGATTACATGTAAAGTGACATATTTAAAGCCTTTTTTGTTTAAATGTTTGTATCACTCAAAGCTCATGACAATTTGTTTTCATTTGAGTAAATTACTATTTAGTCTGTATAAATACGAGGTATTTCTTTGGCTACAACTGTCACAATCATCAAACCATTCCTAAAAAAACAGACATCATCAAAAACATCTTACTTGGACTAAGAAAAAGAACTGAACTCTTACTTATTGGCCCAAAACCCTGTTTTCAGACGAAAGTCAATTTTGCAGTGTTCAGTTTCTGCAGTCTGTGATGGTTTGGGGTATTATATCGTTTACTGGTGTTGGTTCACTGTGTTTTATCAAGTCCAAAGTCAGCACAGCCATCTACCAGGAGATTTTAGAGCACTTCATGCTTCTATCTGCTGACAGTTTTTATGGGAATGCTGATTTGCTTTTCCAGCAGGACTTCAGCAGCTGCCCACAGTGTTAAAACTACTACTGACCATGATATTACTGTTAGCCAGTCAACTCATGAGCTATAAACCTAAAGGCTTGAAATATCACTTTATGTGCAGCGAATCTGAAATATATGAGATTTAACTTTTGATGTATGACTGTAGATAAGTGTATAGACAAAGTAAATAAAGGTTTTTACAGAGTGTTTTTAAAGACGTTCAGCCACAGTGTGAGGTGTATTGATCTTGTTATCTGAAAGCATTACAACTTTTACACTAACCTCTGAGAGAACCGCCATACATTGGAAAAGACAAGAAACCCCACTGAGAGGGTTCTGGGATAAAAGAAGAGGCTCTGTTCTAGTCTTTGACATTAGGGCAGGATACCTGCCCTGCTGCTGGTCCATACTGCAAGTAACACCAGGTGAGGAACAACAGACTTTTTTTTCTTCAGAGAAGATGGAAAGAGGGAGCAGAGAAGTGTAGGAATTGTAAAAATCACATGAATCCATTGTGTTTGACCACAGTTGGAGTAGGAACATTGGGAAATGCTCTTGCCTGGCCTCTGCTGCCACCCTCAGTATAACCGCTTCTCATAACTGCATTAGAAATACAAAATGATATTATTTTTAAAAAGACACAGTGATGAGATAGGAAAGAAAGTGTGATGCAAGTAAGAACAAAGAAAAGGTATGGGGAACATAAGGAAGGACAGAAAGTACAATCACTGGCCACTTCATTAGGTACCCATACCTTGTATCTACACTCATTGTCTATTTTATCAGCTCCACTGATCATATAGGTGCACTTTGTAGTTCTACAATTACAGACTGTAGTCCATCTGTTTCTCTGTGAATCTTGTTATCTTTCACCTTGTTCAATGGTCAGGACCCTCACAGAGCTTAACTGGGTGGTGGTTTGTTCTCAGCACTGCAGTGAAACCGATATGGTGGTGGTGTGTTAGTGTGTATTGGGTGGATAAGACACAGCAGAGCTGCTGATGTTTTTAAACGCTTCAATGTCACTGCTGGAAGGAAAATATTGCACCAAACAAAATTATATAAGCAACAGCGTCCTGTGATCACCAGTGAAGGACTACAGGACCATGAAACTGTGCAGCAACAGATGAGCTGCATCTCTGACTTTACATCTACAAGGTGGACCAACAAGGCAGCTGTGTCTAATAGTGAGCTAACAGTGTTTAAAGTATCCAGTAACTCTGCTGTGTCTGGTCCACTCATACCAGTGCAACACACCCTAACACACCACCACCACATCAGTGTCACTGCAGTGCTGAGAATGATCCACCACCCAAATAATAGCTGCTCTGTGGGGGTCTTGACCATTGCAGAACAGAGTGAAAGGAAGCTAATAAAGTTTACAGAGAAACAGATGGACTACAGTCTGTAATTTAAGAACTACAAAGTGCACCTATATGCTCAGTGGAGCTGATAAAATGGACAATAAGTGTAAATACAAGGTATGTGTACCTAATGAAGTGGCCAATGAGTGTATATATCTGTCTTTCAGAAATGCTTTCGACTCAGAAGTTGCCGCTTTCACAGACTATAAAAATACATCTCAGATTTTTAATGTGTTAAAAGGAATTTTACTAAGGCATTTAGTCATTTGAATGACTTTGCAAAAATAACAATAATAACTTCCAACTTCTAAGGGTTAAAATAAACTCCCCGAGCCTGCGTCATAACACACAGAATGATCAGATATGTTCTTCCACTCCTCCAGAGCTTACAGGTTGAAATTAGAGGCATAGGTTGGTCATAAATGATTTGTAGCAAGGAATGAAAGCTAGCCGGGTAAATACTCTATTCAGTGTTTGAAGAATTAGTATTTATGGCCAAACTATCCCTTTATTAGAGCATATGCTGGGTACAGACAGGAATTCAGAGCTGCAGAGGGATATTGGGATCATCTTTAAAGACATGGTAAGGAGAGGCGGGCCTCAAAGTAGAAAAAGTGTTTAGAATGTAGCTTTCGCTAAAGATCCTAAATATGACTAGAAATGCAATACAATCCCCTCCACCACTGATTACAACAGAGGTAAAGACATGAGGACTGAGTACTTACATGGCAAAAAAGAATATCTACGATGAGTGCATAAAAGAAAGGAGAAGAAGACATATTTCACATGTAAACTCTACAATTCCATCCGAAGGTATAGGGAAGATTTTGTCTTTTGGGAGGACAAAACTAAGAGGGGATTGCTGAGTATCTTACTTTAAGGTCTGAGAATGATTCCAGTGAATGTACTACTTGATTAAGTCTGTTTCTATCTGGATTCTTCCATGGGTGAATAAATATAAAGATTGAGTAGAAATTCACCAAATTTAGCACAAATGGCTGTATTTATGTATACATTATTATACATTTTTCAATTACTATTCTATCTATCTATCTATCTATCTATCTATCTATCTATCTATCTATCTATCTATCTATCTATCTATTAGTGTGCAGTCTCTAATGTGTCACTCAGGATTAGTGATAGGCAGATTAATGGGTTGGCCAGGTAATTGGGCTGATTACTGCTGATTATAATTTTTAGATAATCAACATCAACAATTGTTTACATTATTTGTAAACAAGCATTCTGCACTTATGAGACCAGTAAACCAAAAATGGTTTATTATCTGTAGACAACCTCATCAGGGGTGCGTTTCCCAAAGGCATAGTTGGAACTACTGAGGTAACTATGTTAGCAAACCTGGTGGTTAGGGATCTTGTCTTGTGACTGGAAGGTCACTGCCAGGCAGGTCATGACTAAGGTGCATTCACTAGTGTGTGTGTTTCACTGTACGGATGGGTTAAATACAGAGGTAAAAGTCCATTGTGTGCAATCACGCTAGCAAAAAGTAGAATCTATAAATCTAACTACTGAGGTAACTATGTTGGTAACTTGCATAGGCTGATCCATTGGTAAGCTTTGGAGGCATATAGTGTATAACAAATCGCAGGAGTTTTCCTCCAGAAGAGACAACATAAATATCTTTACAATACTTTAATGTTTCTATTCATAATCATTAACAGTTTGCATTGTAATAATTATATATTTAAAAAAAAATAAAGCATACCATGGGCTAGTTTCAAACTAGCCTGTCAAATAAGGATTAAATCTATAACTTGGAGCATCTTTCACACACATCTATCCCTCTGCATCACTATAACATGCTGTTGAGCACATATATAAATGCCTTGAAAGTTTGTGGGTTGTTGCAAGTTTCACGCTTTGAAAGTTAACCTGAACACATCCTGACACATTGTAGTTCAGACTACAGTGGTTCAAAAATATGTGGTTCAGATTACTGTGGGACCAACAAGGTACGACAGCTTTGAGCTTCTAGTTTAGATATTAGCTGAATGATGCATCATTTTATGTTAATTCAATGCTAATCTCTGTCATTGTTCGGGAAACGCACCCCAGTGCAGCTGCTGTAGAACAACAAACTCTATAGGCAGATGAAGACATGACTGATAAACCTATCCTTTTGTCTCAACTAATGTCTGATACTAACATTAATATAACACCCGTTAGGTCAAATATATTGCACTTTAAATGTTGTGCAATATTCTGCGGCCACTGAAAAACCCATATACTGTAGATCAATCACGAATTAAAAACAATTATTTAAAAAATATATATCTTTGCAAAAAATGTGTTTGTGCTTGTATAAACTCCAAATATTATTAGAATAATTACAAAAAAAGTAATTAATATGTTGTTAATATGATCAGATTATAATCAGATATATTTCTCCGTCTCAGCACCTGTGTGTCCTGAGCACTCTTTGTTTGCACTGTCTGAGAGATGGTGGAGAGTTCACTGAGCAGGTTTGAAAAAGGTACACTGAGAAAGAGCCACAAAGACACGGTCACTGAAAGGTCAGGAGGGAGGAGTGGAGAGTGCAGAGTGGACACTTACGAATGCAAGCCATGGACACCCCCCTCCACCTGAGCAGACATGGTCCTCTTCTCAAACTTCAGCTCTCCAGAGTACATCATAGAACTACATATAAGAAAAGGAGCATTTTGAAAAATGTCACATTGAACTCAACTGCATCACTGTACAGCATATTTATCAAACGTTTTGGCTCATGTTGTTTTGAACAATATAGAGCAAGTTTGTTTGCAAAAGAAGGAAAAAAATCTTTTAAAAAGTTGGTCCTAAACAACTCCACAGGTTTGTGTACAGAACACTGAACAGAGTTGTCCATAATAGGCAGGTAACATTAAGATTGAAGTTAATAATTTTAAGACTGTAGTATTAAATATATATAAACATTTCAAAGCAGACAAACGGAGAAAAACATTCAACATGTATTATATATCATTTAAGAATATAGTGGTCCCAGAAATCATGACATATTTCCTAAAATATATTAAAAAAACTATTTTGGTAAATGGTTTGTATTCATATTAATTCACATTTTATAAGCTATGATTTAATATAAAATAATAAAAAAATGTTACTACTGCAATAATTCCATTTGGCTTGCACTGTACTTTGTGAGTCCAGGTTCGAGTTGTCACAGAAACCAGTTTTTCAGGTAAAATCTGCAAATTCGCTGAATGACTTACTGCACAGAAACAACTTTTTTGTGAATTTAAGTGTTGTTTTTGATCAAAATATGTACTGATCTACAGATATCTGAGACTATTATCTTTCATTTACAGAAATAAAACCGAGTGGCTAAATTTTGTCGCTAATGTGAGTGACAGGCTGAATGACACCATATCTCAATAAGTTGCCCAGCGACTTTGGCCTGATTTTCCCTGGCGGGGTCACATTTGATGTTTTGATGTTGTGCAATAGATTTTTTAGAGTGAACAAGTCTAAGACCGATATGAATACTGTTCTACAGAACAACAAAAAAATAATAATATGTAACCATGGATCATCATTGGTACTATTATTCATATCCATAATTAGTCTTATAGTATCACCTCTACAGTCCTCCAAAGAGATTACACTGAGTCACGCTCTTACCGTAAGATGGACAGACTCTTTGCCCCAATATCTTGGCAGCCATGTTGGATTCCAGCAATGAGGTATGGGACAAATTTATGGATGGAACCTTTATCTTGAACTGAGCCTGACACTCCCTGAGCTACCTTCACCTTATCACACTCACTGTAACACACACAGCCAAAGACAATAGAATTGAAATAATTCATAGATAGAAAATTAATAATTCAATTTGATTTGATTATCTTGATTAATAAATGTTATGCATAGCCAAATATGATGCTGTATGATAATGTAATTAAATATGTCAACATTCCAAAAGTACAATACTGTATGTGTACTTTATGTTATGACATTATATGATACAATGCATGTAAACATGTAGAAATCTTAAATACATTTGATATATGTTTTATAAATGCAAACGTGTATACCTGAAGTAACGCTTCTGGCTCCCACTGTTCTTCTCCATGGCATCCAATGAGCCCATCCCACGATACTTCTTTAGCCGCACACCATCTGAGAAAAAATACTCGCCAGGAGCTTCTGTGGTGGCCGCTAGCAAAGATCCCATCATTACTGTAAGTGACGAAACAGAAGACTATGGCGATTAAACTACATACATATTATTGACTGAACAATATAAAATTTGGCTTCCAATTTAGCAATGAAAATAACTCATTAAATGTTGCTCAAGTAGCTCAAATTCAGAAAGGTAATGCTAACATGAACAGTGATGAAATTTATTAGAATGAACACTCAGCTTTAATGTGAGGCTCGTTTGTATTTTTTAATGGTTACTATACTGAACAAAAATATTCTTCTATAAATACTTTTTCTAAGTACACAAAATGCCTTTTTCTCTCAAATACTGTTCACAAATTTGTCTAAATCTGTGCTAGTGAGCACTTCTCCTTTGCTAAGATAATCTTTCCACCTCACCAGTGTGGCAAATTAAGATGCTGATTAGACAGCATGATTATTGCACAGCGGTGCCTTAGGCTTAGGATTTGGTGTTTTGTTATTACTAACCCTGTAAAGCTGCTTTGTGACATTAGTTGTAAAAACTGCTTTATAAATAAATTTGACTTGACTTAACTTAGGCTGGCCACAATAAAAGGCCACTCTAAAACATGCAGTTTCATCACACTGCACAATGCCACAGATGTATGTAAGTTTTGAGGGAGCATGCAATTGGCATTCTGACTGCAGGAATGTCCATCAGAGCTGTTGCTTGTGAATGGAATGTTAATTTCTCTAACATAAGCCATCTCCAAAGGCATTTTAGAGAATTTGGCAGTACATCCAACCGGCCTCACAACCACAGACCACGTGTAACCACACCAGCCCAGGACCTCCACATCCAGCATCTTCACCTGCAAGATCATCTGAGATCAGCCACCCAGGCAGCTGCTGCAACAATCAGTCTCAGGGAAGCTCATCTGCATGCTCGATGTCCTCATTGGGTCTCCACCTGACTGCAGTTCGTCGTCATAACAGACTTGAGTGGGCAAATGCTCACATTTGATGGTGTATGGCGCGTTGGAGTGGTGTTCTACCCCATAGCCACCCTGTGCCACTTGATTCACAATGTTGACATCAGCAAACCACTCAGACAACGCCATACACGCAGTCTACCATTTGCCTTGTACAGTGAAAAACGGGACTTATCCATGAAGAGAAAACCTCTCCAACATGCCAAAAGCCATCAAATATGAGCATTTGCCCATTCAAGTCGGTTGAACTACAGTCAGGTGGAGACCCTGATGAGGACTATGGATGGATTATCTCTGCAAAGGAGAAGTGCTCACTAACATGTAATTAGACACATTTGTGAACAATATTTGAGAGAAAAAGGCCTTTTGTGTACATAGAAAAAGTCTTAGATCTTTGAGTTCAGCTCATGAAAAATGGGAGCAAAAACAAAAGTGTTGTATTTAAATTTTTGTTCACTGTAGTTTGAATCATACACTGTGCTCAGAACTAATACAGTGAGGAGCTAATAAGCTTTATGAATATAGGACATTTATGAATACAGTCTTGCCTGATTATCACAACCCTGCACACATGATTATGTTATGTACACTGTGACAATACTGGCTACATTCTTGTAATGTTGGTACATTGTTGTGGCAAAATGATTCATCTGCAGAGAAGAAGACATGGAGAGCAGCTCTTTGTTTTTTGAGCTGAAGTGAGCAGCTTAATGTTACAGCAAAACTACTCTGCTCTACAAAGACAAAAGATACTAAAATTGTGTGATGGAGCATAAACTTTATCTTGTGTGTTTTGTATAGTCTCATAGTTGACATAATAATGTCTCTTTGCTTTTGTAGGGTTGTACTGATGACCACATAGAATTAGATCTGATTTTATATAAAGTGTCTCTAACAACTGTGTAGTTTCATATTAATTACATTTATTAATTAAGTTAAACATGTAACATTTTATAACTACTAGTTACTGTTACAGTGGAGTGAAGCTTATGTAATTATAAAGGTTAAAGATAAAATCAAGGTTTGAAGATCACCATCAGTGTTAGGCTCAACAAATGGAATTAGTTTGTTTCTGCATTGAAAATTTTGAAACTAGTGTTATAAGTCTGCTATGACTACGTTCAGTGACTGGGATACAACTGTAGGGATGTGTAACTAATATAAGTCTTCGGAATACTAGCCTTGGAAAACCTTGCTGTCAAGTCTTGATAAAAAACACTTAATGTATACTTACACTTACATATTAAATTTGTGTAATGAAATGAGGAAAAACTAAACTTGATACCCATGTGTAATCACATAGGCTCTACTACTGTAATTCATCTAACAACAGTGGCTACATCAATAATAGTTACACAGTTATTATATGAAGTGGGATTTAGAATTATTGTATTCACAACTTGTAAAGAGAGTAGAGACCTGTGGATGCTCCCAGTGCCAGAGCCTTCACTACATGCCCAACTGTCTGAATGCCACCATCAGCAATGACTGGCACTCCAAAACGACGAGCGTACTCTGCCACTTTATACACAGAGGTACCCTGAGGTCTCCCACAAGCCATCACTGCAGGAAAAAGGACACACATCATTATGTAAGTGAGTTATCACTTCTTTTATATATACACGGTACAAAATAACAAGTCACAAATTCTTAAGGCAACTTACTGCACTTTTTTTTAAGTTAAGTTCACCCAAATCAAACTTCTTAGTTTAGTCAAAATTTCTACAAATTAATTTAACTACAAATATATTATTTTAATCCAATTTCCACACCAGCTAGGACTCACTCAATGGCATCATCTCTTCCTCTTGGGTTGCCAGTTTGGAGGTGTTATCTCACAGTCTTTGGATGACATGCTGAATGTTAGACTACTGCACCACTCATAAACTTATAAACAAGCCTACAATTCTTTTAACATCATAAAAGCATGTTATTTAAGCACTTTGTTGATTTTGTATGGCAGTGAGTGGTGCAACTGTCTAAGTGTTCATCCCTTGATCAGGAGATCATGAGTTCAAACCCAGTTATAGATCCTACAGCTGTCTATATCTGAGAGCCCACAGAGGGGGAGACCTAGATGTGTTATATGAAGGAAAGAATCACAGAGAGACTATAAAAAATATTTTATAACAAAGCAGTAAAAATTATAACTGACTAAACTACAAAATTTGTATTGGGTGAACTTAAAGACATATGCTCATACACACCTTCCTGTGTGATACAGATGGATCCACAGCCCATGCCCACTCTAAGAGCATCCACGCCAGCATCTATTAAATTCTTAGCCTGAGCAGCTGTTACAACTACACACAAAGACACACAGACAGAGAGCAACAATAAATGAAAAGAGTCAAACAATATGACTTATCTGCCTCGAATCTTGCATGAGATTAAAAAAAACAAAAGCAATGACTCACCATTCCCCCCGACCACCTGTAGCTCAGGGTATTTCTGTTTAATATAGTTGATCATGCTGATCTCAAACACTGAGTTCCCCTGAGATGAGTCCTAAGATGCACAGAAAAAGTTTAACTCAGAAAGGTAAACTATAATATATTTTATATTCATCACACTTAAAATGACACTGTATTTCAAGCATTTTTTAAATTGTTGATCACTATAGCTAATAGCTCATGAAAATCAAAAATCCATTATCTCAAATGATTAGACTATTTATTTTGGAGTTTGAGTAAATTACTATTCAAACAATATATTTTATTATATATATTTTATTTGACTGAAATATGTCAATTTACATATAATGAATATACAACATATGACAGTTTACATTGTTGAATTCAATTATGAACACTAGTTCAGAATTGTAGATGCACTAGTTTTTATTTAAGTATAACTTGGGGAGAAGGTAGAGAGGCACGTCTTTACTGAATGAAGATTGGACTAAGAGATCGGACTGAAGTATGGAGGAGATTGGGATGTAATGGGTGTGACAACTTCATCACAGGAAAGAGAAACTAGATGGAAATTCAACTGACAGAGGTTTGGAAGGAGAATGAGCTTCAGGCATGGTCCTCCTCCCAGAGTTTAGTTATTTCAGCTAATTTTTGGTACTTAGTATGTTGAATTTTGAAGCTTCTGATGTGAGACAAATCATCATGGCAACCAAAAATAAAAACTTATCTTACATTGAAACATTCCAGTCCTTATTTTGTATTTGATATTTTGAAACTATTTGAAAATAATAGCTGGGCCAGACCCTTGTGTGCTGAAATGTCATTGGAACAATCCCCTAAACCAGTAGGACTTAGCGGAAGTGCCCTTGCCCTTGAACAAGGCACCTAACACCCAACTGCTACTCAGGTGCCATGGATAATGGGGCTGCTCACAGAAAGGATGGAATAAAGGTGGAGGTCAAATTCCTATGTGTGTAGTGCTGTGAAATAGTTTGTTCTCCCCTGCTTCCAGAAGCAATGTTCTCACTATATAGTCAGGCATACTTCTGACTTTATGGACTCCAGACCTACCAGTACTACTACATCCACTCCTGCCTGCATGAGAAGGTCCAGTCGGTACTTGTCGTCCTCACGGGTGCCGATGGCAGCGCCACACAGCAGCTGTTTACGAGAGTCTTTTGAGGCCAGCGGATAGTCTCTGTTCTTCTTCAGGTCAGTACGAGCAATTATAGCCACAAGCTCATCACTGTCATTCACTATGGGTAGCTTACCTGTGATGAACAAACATACATTTAATTTTATCAATGGAAAGATCAAATGAAATGACTAATTTTAAGGTTTTACATCATTTTAACAGCTCATTTACTATATTAGACTATATTGTATCTCGTTATTTGTATTTTGTACTACAGGCTAGTTTTGTGTATCTTTACTTATTTCTGCAAACTGCAATCTTAGACCTCCAAGCTAAAGCCCCAAACCTTTTTTGCTACGCTGCAGGATGTCATTGGCTTCTTTTAACGTAACACCAGCTGGTGCAACCACTAAATCTTCTCTCTTTGTCATTGCCTGGCAGATAAAAAAACAAACTCAACATTTATATATACTTTTTAAAACTTTGCATAAAGGCACTTTATAAACCAGGAGTGTCCAAACTACAGCACGCGGTCCATTTTTAATTGGCCCGCAAGAAATTTTATAAATAGAATAGAATATAGCCCGCGCTTCAACTTTTGCTTGAGTGTATTGCACTTCTTAGTTTTAACACCAGGGGGAGCTACTGTTGCTCCACCAAAAAGGACAATTATAGACAGATTTGCCAGGTTCGCGGTTTTCACGCCTAATTGGGCTTGTTTGAAAATCCAGTCGCGGTTGAAAATTCAAGTTTGGCGGGGTGCGTTTTTTGGGCTACTTCTAAAAATTACAGCGACCGCCAAAAAAAAACAACAAAAAAGTGAGTGTTGTCTAGGATATTACTTCAACATGGCGGGCAAACATGTATAAATCGACACTAAGGAAGTATGAATACAATAACAACGAAGAGAACATAATATAAAGAAAGATAGCCTGAAAAGGAGAGAGTGAGAGCGAGAGATAGACAGACAGAGAGAAAGAGAGAGAGAGAGACAGACAGACAGAAAGTGAAGAGAAAACAGTCACTAGCTAATATGCCAGGTACACTCATAGTTGTTTTGCCATTTGCTTCAAACGTGTGACAGACATATATTTAGGGCTAGTTTAAGCTTCTGAAGGGCAGGTTTTAGACTGATTTTCGGCTGGATATTTTTGTTGGACCTGGAAACCCTGATCACAGAAGAAATTTACCCCAAGTTACACCCACTGAGTGCAATACCATTCCCACTTTAGGTGAGTAAAAAATATATTCCACAGTACCCGTGTGTTAATAAGCATGCATGTGCAGGTACACATGCTTTAAATATCAATAATGCGCATCAGTTCTGTCACTACCCTGCTTTTGTGCACCACGTCCTTATATGCGTTTTTCTTGTTAACACACAGAGTACACACCGCTGTGCACAGCGCACACACTGCACACGCAAAGTCAGCTGATCTCATCTGATGCAGATTTGCTCCTTGATCAAGTGACAATTGTCCGGATTTTTGGCACGAGTGGCATCGGATCAACACCGCAGCTGGATGGCCTGATTTACATACCCAGCGCAGCTGATACCAGAATAATTTACTAAAATTATATGCGCTCCTTTTATTAAGTCAAGTTCAGTCTGTTAATGTTGATAACCATTTCAAACGAATGTTAATAGGTGTGTTGCTAAGCCTAATAACTTAAATAACAAGCTTGAAATGTACCCATCCCCTTTATTGTTTTTTCTCTGTACTGTAAATCTTCTGTCTAGGAAGAAATCTGAGGCTGCTGTTCTGAGAATGAGCTACCAAAGCTTTTTTCTGAGTAAATCAATAAAGATCCATTTATGGAAAGGTGTGATGAAGGCAGGTTTGTCTTTAATTATATTTAACAATATAACATATTTGAACACTTTTAAATTATTTTTCTAACTTTAATACACTAAAGTTAAGGCTATATACCTAATTTCTAGTAAGTGGCCCAGCCCCTCCTATATTTTTATGTATGTGAAAAAAGTTTGGACACCCCTGTTATAAACGAACAAATTACTCGTAAATTAATGATGTTATCAATCAAAACGCAAACCTCTTCCAATGGCCTGTCGTAGTCTTTCTCTGAGAGGAAGTCAATGTCTCGTGATGTAACGATGCCCACTAGCTTGCTGCCCATTTTGCCAGTTTCTGTGATGGGTATTCCGGAGAAGCCATGCCGGATCTTAGCCTCGAACACGTCTCCCACTGTGTGGCGAGGGCTCATCACGACGGGATCTGTGATAAAGCCCTGCTCAAATTTCTGCCATGATAACACAAAGCGGTAAACTGGAATAGTTTTCTTCATTATTTTCTTCATTCATTTCTAAGCAAATCTCAGAGAGATGAAACTCTGCTACTCACCTTAACTTTCCGAACTTCATTTGCTTGGAATTCTGGAGTACAGTTGTGATGGATGATCCCGATCCCACCCATAAGCTGACACACAAATCAGAAAAAGGTCATGAGAATGAGTCTTATTACTTCATATGAATTCACTTAGCATGTGTGTGTGTGTGAGAGAGTGTACTCACAGCCATAGCAATGGCCATGGAGGATTCAGTCACAGTGTCCATAGGAGAGGAAATAAGAGGGGTCTTCAAGGTTATTTTCCGAGTCAAGGCAGACGTCAAGTCCTGAATGACATTACAGTACACATAACAATCACACACTATTGACAAGAACCTGAGCACTTTTCTCAACAAAATTCTTCCATTCTAAAACTATTCAACCATGTAGTAATGCTTAATACAGCCATAAGTACAGTTACCAGTCAGCCCAAGTTCTCTCACGTCACCCCACTGCTGCGTTCACTTCACTGGGTTCCTGTGACTCAAAACCCTGATGCTCGCCTACAAAGCAAAATATGGACCAGTTCCTCTCTACCTAATGGTAATGGTCAAGTTTTGAGCTGCACCTCGAACCCTTTGAGCTTGCAGTACAGCTTGAGTTGACCCGCTATCCTTCAACATGTAGAAGACTAGCATCAAGACTCTCCTTTGTCCTTGCATCCAGGTGATGGAACAAACTCCCGCTAATTGTTTGAACAGTAGAGTCCCTCACACTCTTCAGACTGAAGACCATCTCTTTGTTGAACATTTAAGTGAGAATGAGTTTACATCTCCTATTGTAATGAATTGTTATGCTCTTATTGTGTATAATTGTGTATCTTTCCTTCTTTCTAGTTATTAGTGATGGTTTTGTTCTAATAGTGTCTGAACGGAACAGTAGTTTGGACTCTAACATGTCTGTAATAACTGAGATGATTCTCTTAATGGAAAACAAAGCACTATTGTATGTCACTCGGGAAAAGAGTGTCTGTCAAATACTGTAAATGTAAATGTAAATGTTACCAGTGACCCTTATTGTAAAGTGTACCAATCACTGGCAACCATAACGATAACCATAAAGAGTATAACTCTATTGTCTTCTATTTGAGCCAATGTACTACAATATACTACAAAGCAACTTTAATGAATTAATTTGACTATCTTAACTCATACTGCACACGTTATGACTGTAACTGTTAACCACATTCAAGGTGAGTCTTGTCTTAATTAGCAGGGCACTAATTAAACCTACCTTGTCATACACTTTGGAAACATGCAGCTAACCTGATCATTAAAACATGATTACTTAATTATGACCTGTTACCACAAGATCTTCAGTTATAACTACATACTAACTTAATGTTAAAATATTACATCTTTACAGGTTCAGAGCCTACATTTTTCTCATGAATTCTGCTTAAACCAACAAAGAAATATTTATAACTATTTTAAAAACTCTCATAGAATTAAATATGCTGTTTTGTTATTGTTCCTTTATGGTGAAGCCCATACATTTTTCAACACATACTTATATCTTGGTAAGATAATAAACAAAGCCATTCAGAGGGAGTTGGTATGCATTTTCTTTTTTCTAGAGAAACTTAGTCACAATTATAGTAATCACTAACCTCTAAAACCTACCTTCCTGAACTGAAGATTGAGTGATTGAGCATCTCTGCTGTGACTGATCCACTGGTACCAGCACAATACACACTAACACACCACCACCACATCAATGTCACTGCAGTGCTGAGAATGAGCCATAACTCAAATAATACCTGCTCTTTGGGGGTCCTGACCTTTGAAGAACAGGTGAAAGGAGGCTAACAAATTATACAGAGAAACAGATGGACAATTACAGTCTGTAATTGTAGAACTACAAATTGCACCTATTTGGTCAATGTAGCTGATAAATTGGACAATGAGTAAATACAAGGTATGTGTACCTAATGAAGTGGCCAGTGAGTATGTAGGCATTTCATTTATTCAGTTTTGTTCCCACCTACTCTAACGAACACACACACCTCACTGTCTGCCAGAACATGCCCTATGAGATCATAACACCACCTGAGCCTCTTATTTGCACAGCTAATTTGCACTCTCTCACCCCTTTCCAATGTCCAATCACCAGCTGTACATCTAACATTCACTGCTTTAGTTTGATTTCAGTCGACACAGCAACTGACTCAGCTTTTCCGTCTCTGAGCCAGCAGAGGAGACCTTTAGCTCACAATTCAATTAGGAAAATTCCCTCTCACTGAATCATTATTAAATGTACTGTATTTCCTGAACGCATACACAATGAAATCATCAAGGGACATTTCAGGGACCCGTGCACAGCTGTGTTAGTGTGAGCTCCAACGTTACTTACCACTTCATCAGAGGTAAAATCAATGAAGCCAGGCAGGATTAGGAAATCACTAAGACAAAAGCAAAAAAAGGTCATTTCATTAGTCCAGCTTAAGAACAATGACATAGAAATAAATATTAAAACAGTCAAATAAACAAAAACACCATCTGCCAAAAGTTTAGGGACACCCTCTTTTAAAAAAATAAAATAAAAAATATTAT